>JAHPZR010019988.1:0-13749 GCA_019787425.1 Platygyra sinensis
GTGCTTTTGTAAATATTTTTTGGTTCGGTTCAGATAATCAGTCGACTGAATAGCCAAAGTAAGTTCCGCCATGTTGGAGGCTACCCCATACTAGGCTCTGTAATTTTGTGGGGCACATTTTGACGAATATCTCAACCTTGGAGAACGCACACACCTTAAACTTGGATAACTGTCTTCTTTATTTGTTGTTTACAATATCTCAATTTTTTGACGTTATCCAATGCACGGTTTTTGATTTTATTTTTTATTGCATGACAGTGCACACACTCTATTAGCTGTATATCTCCTATTATCTGGTGCTTGGTTTGGAATGTTCCTGTGGATCAGTTCCAGGAGATACTCTATGAAGTTTAATAAGGAGTCAGAGGCTCCACCCTTAAATCCAACCACTTAATATCCTTTTGTATACCTTTTTGTCAGAAAAGGTGCCCCTTCTGTAAACCCTTTAACTGATCTAGCCCTAAGGTATCTCTGTTTGGAACATTTTACCTTTTTCAAATAACTTAATGACAGATTTTGTTACCCTTTAATACATCTCAGTTTGTCAATTCCCCACTCTTTTATATGTATCTGAAGCCTCAGAAAGGTACCCCTTTTAGGGGTGCCTCTCACGAAAGGCCTTTATATGGAGTACCAACCCCACTGGGTACATCAGTGTTGCTGGTAGTTGGAGTTCACAGGGACCTCTTATCTTAAAGGTCGCACTTTATCCATTGTTTTTTTTGGAGATGTTTGTTAACCGAAACCATTGATAATAATTGTGTTTTGTAGATTGACATAATTTTTAAGTTGTGTGATGAATTTTTTAAACTGGATTCTGCTGTTAAGCAAAAATATGCCCGTCCTGAAAGTGGGAGTGGACATGGATGGGTAGCCTTTGAAAGAGAAAGGTGAGCTAATCAATTACAGTTACTATGTATCAACCATGAATGTTTTTATTTGTAATTCTTATTTGTAAGTTTTTATGTTTTTTCCATGTAGTTTTGCCTTTTTTAAAATTTTAAAAATTTAACTTGTATTTTTACCTTTTTTAATTTTTAAAATCTTACAGGATCCCTAAAATAACATTACTTTCAAGTACTGATGGGTTAATCCTGTTTAACAATTTGTTTATCATCATAATCGTCATCGTCGTGATTGTCATCGTCATCGTCATCATTATCATCATCATAGTTATTATTATCAGCCTTGTATTGGCCAAGTATCAACCAATGCTTGGCCATATCATCAACCATGGCAGATATGTCAGCTAACAGTCAAGGTCAAGTATCAGTTCAGTGTCAGACAAGTATCACTTAGGTATTGGTGGAGTATCAGTCGATACGTCAGTCAATACATAAAATCTGGTGGCAGATTCAGACCTTGAGCTATGGGGTGGGGGGACGGGGACCACCCAGTTTTGTTTTGCTGTTTTCCTTGCCCTGCTGGCTTTTCTTGCTTCTGTGACTTCTTTTTTTTGCCAAAAATAAGGGAAGGGCCCAGGGTCCTTAGGCCTCTTTTCTAAACCTGCTACTGAAATTGAGTTTTACTCTTTCTTGGTAGAGTTTGCTTAGACCGACCAGCTGATCACAAGGAAGCTTTTAATATTACAGAGCCACAAAATGACCAGTGTGTAAGTTTTTCCCATTGTAATAATAATGATAATGACAGTGACTGTGACTGTGACTGTGACAGTGACAGTGACAGTGACAGTGACAGTGACAGTGACAGTGACAGTGACAGTGACAGTGACAGTGACAGTGACAGTGACAGTGACAGTGACTGTGACAATGACAATGACAGTGATAATGATAATAATATGGACAGTAATAATTTGAATGCTTCTGGCTTTGAGCTGTACTGATTCATCAAGTCTGGTATCAATCAGGTATAATAAGGTATACAGGTAGGTATCAATCATGATCAACAGATAAGTGATGGTCAATGCTAGCCATTTACTTATTTCATAAAGTCCTGTGATGGTGTAATGTAAAGTACATGTAATCTAATGTGTAAAATATGCTAACATTTCAAGCTAAGATTTATTACCAATATGTAATGTAATGTAATGTAGTGTCGCGAGTGAGAGGACAAAGATACATGTCCCCTTTACATATTGCAGTGGGTCCGGACGTCAGCATACAAAGGTGCCGCTGGCAGCCGCTATCAGTCCATTTATAAGCCCACTGAACCCTTCCCAACCCATGATGAGTGATGATGTGAATGACGAAGATAGACCACAACAACGGGAACTACGTCCCCTACTCTTATCGAATATAATAGTGCTCTTCCTCTGACTTAGCTTTCATGGCAAATTATAATTTGATACTTTAGTTTTCTTTAATTGTGTATGAAAAGATGCTATTTGATAACTTAACATTTTGATTTGCGCCATTTTGCAGTCGACATTTGCCATTCATTTGAAGCAGTTCACATGACTATTTTCCAGGGGCCCTAGATACCAGTCTTTTTGCTTAATAGGATACCCTGGTAAAACAAGTTACTTAAATTTGCTTGCTTACTTAGACTAGAAATCCTGAACTCATCAGACACACAGTAGAGATAATTATCATAAATATCTTTATTACTATAGCCTATACTGACACAGAACCTCTTTGTTTTTCTCTGAATTGTACTTAATATATGGCTTGCATGCTCTCATGAGTGCTTGGGCTGTTAATTTAAGAGGGATTAGAACTTGGTCCATAACTAATGGTAAGGACTCCAAATTAAACTACTTGGTTGGAGTTAATATGTTCTTATGTAATTATTATCTCATTTCAGTGTATTCCTACTAATTCATATATGACTGCATGGTAACTGTTTTCAATGCAGGCATGGCCAGATGATAAGGTGTCAAATTTTCATAGTGAGATTGCCTCATTTTTTGACCTTTGTGGTGACCTGTCTTTGAGAATTCTCCGTGTTATGGCACTTGGATTGCAACTTGAGGTACTGTGCATAGCATTTACTATGTCACATCAAATCCAATTCTGAATTTGATTGTTTTTTTTTTATAAAGTTATCAAAGTCATTGTAACTAACTTTGTAAGTCTAAGCTGATATGCAATATGTTATTCACATGCGTGACTGATTGCTATAATTACTTACTATTAAGGATCCAGGTGTTTTTACAAGCACTCACAAGATTATGGCAAGTACAAAAAACTGTACTACTTTACGATTGTTGCACTATCCAAGCATCTCAGAGGACTTGATCATTAAACCAGGGCAGATTCGCTGTGGAGAGCATACTGACTATGGCTCAATCACTCTGCTCTTTCAGGATGATATGCCCGGACTGGAGGTTAACATAAGTGTTTTTTTTTGTATCATCAAAGGCAGAACTACTGAATCAGGATTGTTTCAGCAGGGATGTTACTTGTCAATTTGTGCTCCTTGTGACCAAAGTAAGGGCCTGATTACATGAGCCGGGCTGGCCTGGTTAGCCGGGCTGCCTCGGTGTGCCGAGATGACTTTCAGGCCGGTATTACATGAGGTGAGCCAGCCCGGTTGATCCATTGATGTCTGATGCGATGAACCATGGGAAACCGTAGTGAGCTTGATTTTGTACTCTCATTGGCTTAATAAGCCGGGCTGGCCTGGCAAACGCGATTACATGGAAAAATCTCAGCCCGGTTAGCCAGGATCCCGGCACCGCGATACCGAGATCTCGGCTAACCGGGCTGGCCCAGTTGTCATGTAATCGTGGAGTTGATTTTTGTTGCGTTTAACAAACGTGCCGAGATCCCGGCAAACTGACACCAGCCCAGCTAACCGGGCCAGCCCGCCTCATGTAATCAGGCCCTTACTCCAAATACTCTGGGATATCATCCATATAACCTTCTATGATTACTATTCCAAAAATCTTCTAAGGGGATTTGAAATCCTATGAAGATTTTCAAATATCCCACTACTTCTAAACGTAATTGGAGGTCAGCATTGCAGATGGGGTTGCTTCAAAGCTCTTCAGAATGTCTCGCAGGATTGGCAGAGAAAATGATATTACTGACAACAGCATCAATGAATGCTAGCTCTAAAACAATAGGGCTTTGTACTAAATTAGAAGCTCTAGAGAGCTTCATAACAACAATGCAGATGATCATCTAATGTCTTGATCACTGCCTGGGGATAATATCTGCACTGGACCATACAGGAAGACCCTGCCCAAAGGGATTTAGGGAAGGGTAGATGACTTTGTCAAGATAATTCTCACACACATGCACTTAGCTATCAGGTAGATATTCATCCAAATGTTTTTTAAGGTCAATTAAGTGATTACTCAGGGGTCCAAGGGTATAAAAAAGGATTAATGCTGTAGGGTCAACTGCAGGTGTATGAAAGTCTTGCATTTTCAAAAGAACCTTTTTGTGTCAAATGTAGAATTTTATATGGCCGGTGTAAGAGTTTGGACCTCAGGGGCCCGTTTCTCGAAAGACCCGGTAAACTTAACAGGCCCGGAATCAGATTTTGATATCAAAGTCTCAAGAAAACTAGGAAGCGTTCTGACCTCTGATAAAGTCCATTTTGTTTCTTTAGCTGATAACTTTACTGTACAATTTCCAAACCTTTTGAAACTCCCTCTACAATGGAGAACAAAACTTAACGGGCCCGGTAATTACCGAGAGCTTCGAGAAACGGGCCCCTGGACAGAGTATTCCCTTATGAAACTTTGTAAAGTACCTTTCAACATGACACAATGCCATGTATTGTCAGAATTTGCTAATCACAACCAATGCTATGGGGTTGGAGCAATTTTTAACCCCTAAACAGATGCTCCTTTGGGCCTGTCCCCAAAGAGCTTCTGCATTTAGGCCCAGGGGAGGGGGGGTACTCCCTTATAAGAGCTTAATGGGGACATGCGGCCAGCCAGGGTATGTTTTTCGGGATTTTTGTCTTAAACAGGGTATCGAATTTTTCATTTTATGTCTTAATCAGGGTATTGGTTTATCAATTTTTGTCTTAAATGGGATATCTTCTCTTGGATGATAAACGGCAAAATTTTTACAAGCTCTTGTAAATTATTATTGACTTCCGTTTACTTTGGCATTGATACCACGCACATTAAATTTCCATTGATTACACGACAAGAAAGCCACATAATTTGTAACCGCAACTTTTAATCTATGTCTTAAACAGGGTATCAAATATATCGAGTTCCCCCCCCCCCCCCCCCCGGGCATTTAGGAGGCTACAGTAGACAATTTCTGTTAGTGTAAAGAGAAAGTGTTTTTTCAGAAAAAAATGTGTCTATTGAAGGTTTTCTTTATCTCTCTTAACAGGTCTTACCACTTGGTTGTACAGAATATGTACCTGCCCCTCCCATCCCTGGAGCAATAGTTGTGAATGTTGCAGATCTCATGCAGAGATGGACCGCTGATCTACTGAAATCCACAGTAAGCAGGCAGCTTGGAAATTTGCTTTGAGTAGCTAAATTCAAATGACCTTTTTCTTTTAACAACGGCCATAATGCTGACATTCTCTAATGTCTTCCTCCAGTTAACCTTATAAAGCCAGGCTCCCTCTGTTTCCTGGGCCTGCTTGATTTTAGGGTTTGTTCCAAGAGATGTCTGCATTTTTCTCTCAAAGGAGAACTTTGCTGCCAATGTTAACCTTACCAACAAAAAATGATGTAATGAACACAAGTCTCAGCAAGTTATTGCGGCGAGAAGTGTTCTATTGCACCCTAATGCAGCTGCAGAGAGAGGGGACAGCATAAAGAGATGGAATTATTGCTTGAATGTGTAACATATATCACTGGCCGGCAATTCTGTGAGCATCATATTTTGCAATTTTTCGCGTATCTTAACTTTAACTTACTTGCAAGCAAGGTGAAAAGAAAAGTGAATTTGCCATGTTGTACCTCGTACGCATTCTTCCACGTCAACTCTCTGACAGTACCGTTAAGATAAGAACGTTTCATTTTTCTTGTGTTTTCAGCGCCATCGTGTTTCAGTTCCAGCAGAGGAGTGTCACAGGCGTGTCCCTAGACGTTCTCTGGCTTTTTTTGTCCACCCAGATGACGACACGGTCGTTAAATGCCTTGATGGGACTGAGAAATACCCTCCAATAACAGCCTATGATTACCTCTGGCAGAGGCTAAATGTAACATATGAATACTAGGTGAACAGTTCTCAAGAGTCTCAAAAATGGGAGAGTCAGTTAGATTATACTTTCTCATGAAACTCATTGATAATTCATCAAGTTAAAACAAAGAAACCCACAACCGTAAAGGAGGTTTGCATACCCGGTCCTAATTAGCACAGATATTGACGATTTACTCTTCCGTTTACTCCTTATAGGTTTTGTTTCCGTCGAGAAGGCAATGTTTCATTGGCTATCCAAACACCTCGAATTTCATTAAAAATACTCAGCTACGCGTCGTATTTTCAACTCTCTTCTCGGTATTTGGATATCCCGCTAAATGACTGTCTCCCGTGTTTGATATATTACTTCAAGGTTTTCGAACAGGCCTGAAAATCAATTAATCAGTCAGTCAATCAATCAATCAATCAATCAATCAATCAATCAATCAATCAATCAATCAATCAATCAATCAATCAATCAATCAATCAATCAATCAATCAATCAATCAATCAATCGATCGATTGATCAATCAATTAATCAAACAATAAATCAATCAATTAATCAAACAAACAATCAATCAATCAGTCCGTTAGTCAGTCAGTCAATCAATCATTCAATCATTTTTCCCCCTGGATCAGAAACTCAGAAAAATGATCAATTGTGAGCATGTGATTGTTCAGCGTGTGATTTCACAACTTTTTTTTCCAGTCATATTTTAGCAAATCATACCTGATGAACGTACCCAAGACTGTAGAACAGTAGGTACGCAATATATCAAGACAGGAGCCCATGGGCAGCTAATCAGGGACTTTCCAAGAGATGATTGTGCATGGAATATGTCCTAAAAGTCAACAACGCATTAGGGTTTATTTTGCTTTCCATGTACATCCCTCTCCCCCAAAGTAATTGCCTGGCTTAAGGACGTTCGCGCCCAAAAGTTCCCACGTCCAGACTTTTTTTTAAACTTTGACTGCAGATAGAAAATGATAAGATTAGATTAAAAACCTAAAAAAAATCGGGGGTCACCGAACTCGTTTTCAAGATAAGGCGTATCACAGACCATAGCATTTCTAGAATTTCCAGTCACTCGAGGCGATTCTGGCCGAATTCATTACTATCGGCATATATGTAAGTTGAAGAATCATATCTAAGTTATGTGTGGTTAAGCCAGCATATATAGGCCTATTTGATAGATCTTTGCTACATATGTCATTTAATCAGCTAGAATAATCCTTAAAAAATACAACTTCTAAGTGCACGCACCGTCCCTGTATCCATGTACCAATTCGACCCTATTTGAATAGTATGTGAGAAATGATTAAAACTTCCCACGTACAGACTTTTTTTTGTTTTTTAGTATAACGGAAAGAATCAGAAAAGGAAGTGACCTGCCGAAAAAAAAGTGGGGGTCACCCAGCATCCAACAACAATATTTGCACAATAAGTTAATGCAAAGGTCATCAGCTCTATATATTGTTGAGTTTCGACTCGGTGCGCAAGCTTGAAGTGATGACGTGGCATGCACGTGCCTAATGAATAGCGTGCGCACTAGAGATGCGCAGTAGCAATGGGCGCGAACGTCCTTAAGCCTGCGATCCAATAGAAAACACAGTACCCTTAGACCTGAGCCCGCTATATGACCACGTGATAATGGCCAACGGACACCTTTTGACAGCTGTCTCTTATTTTTCAAGGAATGAGGCTTGGCGTACGGACGGACGTGCGTACTTACGGACAGTCACGTGACACCAAATTCTTTAGATCGATGGGTTACCAAATTTACTAAGGTATGGGGCTCCGCTCGCACGCCTTCGATACGGCGGAGATTCGCTGGTAATTCACACGATTCTTAGGAAAAGAATTCCATTGGATGATGTGATTTTCTTGTATAAATATTAAGGTGTGCATAAGCACAGCGAATCGAACTGTCGATAATTAGTGCAAAGCTTTTTGGAAAAACTTCCTTAAAAACGGCCTTCTTCTATGCATGAGTAGTCCTCTACTAAGTATTAGTAACAACTTTATGTTTTGAGGGCAGCACATGACAGTAAAAGCTGATAAAGGAGTGGCCCTATATCTAAATTACAAATATTATTAAAAGAAAGATAAATACAGCAAAGTAAAAATTTAAAATACTAGAAAATAAGAAAAAGCATATGCATTAGAAATTTAGGATAAAAAGACATTTATACACGTAGAAACTAGGCTAAAAAAAAATTTTACGAGCATTTTAAAGGCGTTAATGGTGCCTTTCTTTTGTTTATTGCGTGAATTTGGATTCCATGATCCAAAGCTTAACTCCACGAACTTAAAAAGGACGCCCTCTTTGGTTTCCTTATTATAAACACAGATTATACATTCCATAGCAGTTAGTTATGGTGACACTCTGCGAGCTTATTCTCTAGTGAAAAACCGCCTTTAGAAGCTTTGTTTTGTTTATTTATTGTTAACATCTTCAAACGGAAACATATAAGAGTGGATGACAGCAAATTTATATAGTTTTACATAAGCCCGTTGACGGCAAAATCGTTCTGCATATGGAAGTTGTTTCATAGGGTTTGAACTGAGAAGGGTTGGGAGAAGTTATCCGTACAAATTTCGGCCCATTCCCCTCAAATTATAAAACTACTAAAATGAATTTCAAAAAGGTATGTTTCGAACAAAGTTATTTCAGCGTAGTCTTTGTTAGCTGTTCTGGAGGGTTCTACCTTGTATAGCTCTCTATAAATACTGATTCCCAGACCTTAGCTTGATCGCCGCTTGCCTTCACCCTTTGCGGTCAAGTATATCCCAATGAACCACTTGTTCTAAAGCTGGGAAGTACTGGGACTCTAATGTCATTTGGAATAAAGGAATTAAATGCATACTACATTGGCCCTAGAAACAAAATCCGTCATTAAGTTAAACACCATCGAGAAGACCCTCCTTTGAGAGACTTTCCATCGAGTAGTTAGGCAAACGCTGAATTTCCGAAAGTATTGACTGAAGATTTGACAAAAAACTCTCAATTTGCACTGGCCGTGAAATTGACGGCCACAGTTTTACTTTGTTATACTCGTTTTGCGCATACAGCCGAACCTCGCGAAATTAATCGACGCAGTACCCAAAATGTCAGGCCTAGGTGGTCGCTTACGAGAGCTAAGACCATATTTGGGTGAAAATTTTGCCTCATTAGCATATGGTAGCTGCAAAGACTTGCCCCATGATTGAGTTTTTTTTCTTGTGAGAAATTAATTTCTCGAAAAAAGCCGGTATGTCCTGTTTCCGTCCCTGATATTATCCGGGATTGCGATTACCAATTTACACTCTATCATCTGGCAAGTGGTCGTTTAAGGAGGTTAAAAAGAACAGAAAATTTCAAACTTTTAGCTCTAAAAGTGGTCGCGGTCAATTATGAGTAGAGTTTACAAGAGGTTTCAAATATAGTCATATGGCTTGAAAACTTGGTATTTGGGAAAACTGGTCGCTCAGTTTCGTTTTCAGTCTTATTAGGATGTGAAAATTCTTCCCTGTAGTACTCGCCTCTCGTTAATATCCATATCAGAAATATCCTTCAAAAGACATGAAAACAACGAGACATTTTGGTTTTTGTTTTTAAGACCGAGACAGGGAATGAGAAGCAGAGTTGCGCATGCACAATAAGAAGTCGAGCGGTAGCGAGCAGCTTCCTCTCGTCTTTCACCGAGCAGAAATGGAAGGGAATGACTGTCTGTTTTGCAACGCTGGTTTACTTGCTTGCCGATTTGTGAAGTATGTGCTGGACAGCGTGGTCTTGATTGAAGCCAATCTTGATTGCATGTCTACGTTTCGCATGACAAAGCACGTCACATGGGACATGCTGATGTATGCACAATAGGAAATCGAACGGCAGCGAGCGGAGATTCCTTCTCGCTTCTCATCGAGTAGAAAGAGGAGGGAGTCTCTGGGTGCTTACCATTCGGCGTCAGAATAAACCGGTTAGGATGGACGTTGAATAACGGTAAAAGATTTTACTAAATCAGCAAACCAACCGAACGATCCCAAGATGTAGCTTACCCTTTTCAATTCGATTTCCCGTAGTTGTTTTCGGCTGATGAGAGACAGAAACAGTAAAATTAAGCAAATGGTAAAGGAATTTCCGAAAGGAAAAAGAAGACTACCTTTGTAGACAGTGTACAATATTCCGACCGGATTTTCCGGAAAATGTCTGTTCCATTTGACTTTTAACCGAAATTTCCGGATCCAATTTTTGTAAGCACCCTCTGTCTTGCAGGGTAAACTGGCTTACTTCTACACACAAGTTTTACGATAGGTAAAGGGTAAAGTCTGCATACGATCCAATTGTGACCCACCAGGTCGGAGCTTATCCCGGTTTCTGTAGCATGAAGCGACTAAGAGTATTTCTACTCTCCCCTGGGTGGGATGCTAGTGCATCGCAGGGTTACCTCCAGCATAAGTTCGCCGGTACCCATTTATAGCAAAGATATCAGTGACGTCACCTATTGTTATTAATATGCCAACCAGAGAACTATTGGCTGGTGAAACAAAGAGTTCTTTTGTTTAACGTTTTCAACATTTAAATAACAAAAACAATGTTTGTAAACAAATATCTTTGCTATAGACTCTACACCTTGTCAACGTTTATATGTAAACCAAAAAAAAACACTTGGCAGAGCCCCAAAAGGCCTGTTAAGCCCTGGTCAAACGGCCCATGATAGTTGGTGATAGTTGATGATAGTTAGGAGAGAATCAGCTATCATCGACTATCATGGGCCGTTTGACAGGCTCTTACGCAGGACTTGTAAGTAGTGGTTTTCTCTGTAAGGTTGCATAAGATAAAAAAGCAGGAGACAAAGGTAAACTATTCATTCTTTTCGTTTACAGTAAAAACCCGCTTACAAGAACATGTGGATTAAGAACACCCAGGCTGAAATTTGGTAAAAAAGGAGCATATGTATAAGAACACATTCAGCCTGAAAAGTGAAAATTGTTTTGGTGTCAATCTTTGATTGACAGAAGTTAATGTATGGGAGCACAGCCTCAGCCTCAATCGGCGCAGCCTCACTCGTAAGTGGAGATCTGCCTTCGCGCGCTGTCGTCATGCTGACGCGTACCTTTTTGCAGTTTGCTCTTGGACGTTGTTCGCGAGTTGTTGTTTGTTTTTTGTCGCTGAAATCCACTCTTAAGCTCCCGGTTTGTCCTTCTCACGCCCTTCAAGAGGCCGAGTAATGATTCAAGTGAACACTACAGTGTCTCCGCCGCCTTCGGCCCCCGTCAGTGCCTCGAGTATCCGGACAACTGCTCGTTCGCCACAATGCCGGCGTTCGCGACCAGATCCACTCTCACCTCAATTGCTCGCCTTCCTGCAACTTCCTCCCACAGCCCTCTGGTTCAGATAAACCTGCAGACATACCTGGCCGCCCTCCAACAAGCTGCCCAGCACCTGCAGCCGGCGCCTTTGACGGCGGTCTCGTCGGCGCCTTGCTCGTCATCCACGCCATTTTCACTCACGTTAAGCTCTCCCAGTTCTTCCAGTCCCGCTGGCGCCAGTTCTACTCATTCTGCCGCTTCGGCTTCTCCGTCCTCACTTCCAGGTGCGTCTTTGTCTTTTCTGTCGTACAGTTTGTGCTGCGCTGGGGGGCCCCGTTTGCCTCGTCGGCCTTCCTGGCGGCTCCGTGGCTGGTTCCACCACCCCCACCCCCTCAGTCATCGCACCAACGTTTTCCTCGGCAGCGCCTCTGTCCGTGGGCGCGTCTCCCATCGCTCCTTCGTCGCTGTTTATCGCACCGTCACGCTCAGCTCGTCCGGGATTCGACGCTGGCCCCGGGCGGCCACCGATTCAACCAAAACTGGTTGAGAAAATTCGCCTGAGCGAATACATCGACTTCGCCGAACTCCTTCCCGATTCTCTCCGGGACAATGAGCTCCCTCGGGAGCCATTGTTGGAACACCAGCACCTGGTCATCCCCAAGCGTCCTCCACGAAGAGAAGTTCGGGATATCATTTCATGGATCGACTGCTGGATCGCGTACTGCCAGGTGGTCCTGACCTTTAGTCCCTCCCGCTCAGATGAGCTCTTGAAGTACTTGGATCTGATCGTGCGCACCCACAGAAGTTTTCCCAGCACGGACGTCTGGCTCCGCTTCGATCGGGATTCAGGAGGAAAGCCGCGTGCTCCCCGGTCCCTCTCGACTGGGGGTCCACTGACCTGGAAGTTTTCCACCAAGCCTTCACGAGCAGCAACGTGCTTCAGCCCGCCGCACTCTCGAGCCAGTCCTTTCATCGATCAGGGGAGCTTCCCCGGGGCGGCAAAGCCCAGGGCTCCCCCGCCGCTGCAGAAATCTGCCGCACCTGGAACAGCGGTCATTGCATGAGCGGTTTCGCATTCTGCGGGCGCCGCCATGAGTGTTCCTTCTGTCACGGGCCTCACCGCTCTATCACGTGCCTCAGCCACTCCCGCTACCGCCGCTCCCGTTCCTGCTCCCGCTCACCCACTGGAGGGCAGACCCGCTGACCAACCATCTTCGCGAGCTCCTCCTGTCTCTTCTCCGTTCACGTTACCTTTGGCTTGTTGCAGTTTGCCGCCCAGTTCTTCGCCACTTCCTCGTTCCGGGCCTTCTTCAGCTGTTCTGCGCCCGTCCTTGCCTTCCCTGGCCCTAATTCCTCGTTCCTCTCCCACTAGACCTCCCGCGTGGCCACCGCTACCTCCTCCAGCCGCTGTTTCTCCAATCAAGTTCTCAGTGCTCACCTCCGAACTAAGTCATCACCCTTCTCCCGCCTCCGCGATTATCTCCTCTCCGGTTTTGAGCAAGGCTTTACCGTTGGTTTCCAGCCCTCCGAGTGCCTCGTCTTCAACCTACGACCACAAACATGCAGTCTGCCCTCCTGAACCACGACGTCGTCGAGCAGTACCTTGCCAAGGAAGTTTCGCTCGGGAGAGTCCCCGGCCCCTTCACCTCCTCCCCCTGGCCAGCCCGCTACACACTAACCGTTTCGGCGTCATTCCAAAGCGTGGCCGTCCCAGGAAATGACGGTTAATCGTGGACTTGTACTTCCCCCAAGGGGGTGGTGTCAATGACGGCATAGACGGCAACGACTTCCTTTTACCCAACTCCCGCGTGGACGACTCAATCGATTTCATAATACAAGAAGGCCGTGGAACTCTGCTTGCCAAAAGCGACATCTGCGACGCCTATCGCCTGATCCCCAACCACCCTCACGATCGCCATCTCCTCGGAATGTCCTGGGACAACCAGCTGTACATCGACCTGGCCCTTCCCTTCGGCTTACGCTCAGCGCCTTTCATTTTCAACCAGTTTGCCGAAGCTTGGCTTTGGATCTCCACCATCCACTCGGCATACGTTACCTCCTACACCTGGACGACTACTTAACAGCCGGTGCTCCCAACTCCCAGGAATGCCACACCAACCTTGGCTCCATTAGGTCTTCCGCCTCCAGCCTGGGGATCCCGCTGGCCCTGGAGAAAATCGAGGGCCCCAGTACAGTTCTTTCCTTCCTGGGCATCGAGCTGGATACTCGCCTTTTCGTCGCCCGCCTTCCGCCAGAGAAACTCTCCACTGCAAAGTCTCCTCGTGTCCTGGTCCCTCAAACGCGTCTGTCGCTGTCAGGAGCTCGAGTCCCTCCTTGGTCACCTTCATCATGCCGCGAAAGTAGTCTAGCCGGGCCGCCCCTTTCTGCGTCGCC
>JAHPZR010019994.1:5000-10000 GCA_019787425.1 Platygyra sinensis
CAATTACTTAAATTGGAAAATTTACTGCGATGATCACTCTTCACCTTCATTTACTACAGTACTGCAGTACAGATATGAATTATTTCATATATACTTCATATCACTTCACCGCGCGGGAAGATATAAACTCAATAAATTCAACTTGCTCCCAATTTGTGGCTTCATAGCTCAGTTGGTAGAGCATCGCACCGGTATCGCGGAGGTCAGGGGTTCGAGTCCCGTTGAAGCCCTGATTTTTTTCAGGCTTCTTCTTTCCAATTGCTTAAATTGGAAAATGTACTGCGATGATCACTCTTCACTTTCAAGGGTTTTTGTCTTGTTTTTGCAAGCCCGTAATCGGCCGCTTGGGCGTCACAGGAGAATAATTCCTTAAAATTAGCCAATCAGAGCACGCGTTATATCGACTACAAGAACAAGCCATATAATAATGACTAACTAATGACTGGTTCATTGCGTGGGTCTATGGAATAGGTCCACAAGCAGATCCATGGACTGGACTCACATTGGTGATCCATGACTATGAAATTTTTAAGCAACCAACCCAGGACGATAAACCTGCTGTTAGACGTTGGATCAATAGCGATCTAAATCACCTTATCACAGAAAATGAAGAATATAAAAGCAGAGACAGATACAACGTGAGGTGCCGGATCCAAAGAGTTGGTCCATAACCAGATCCATTTAACAAATTGACGTCAGTTTTTCATGCGTCTGTCAAGTTATTGATCATGAATTTCGCCATAACATTGTCAAAGTAGCTGTGGATCCACGAGGAGATAGCCTTGTTTTATTCTTTGTGAAAAGTGCTCCCTGAAATACCAAACAGAATAAGTTACTGCAACAAATCATCCACTGCACTCATCCCTCTCAATTTTTAATTTCATAATCTATGTTTGCATTCAGTAGACTAGTGTAATAGTCATTTCACAAACCTTGATCCTTCAATATTTCTTACCAAGAACTGGTAAATGCTAATTTACCGATCCTGATAATACTTATGCGAAAATGTATAATGCAAAGAATAAATTGAAAGTATGCACAGGCCAACTAATGCTATAGCCTGTAAGCAGGCTCTCGGCAGGAGCAAAGTCAATGAGCAAAGTCGCAAGAGATAAGTCAGCAAGCGAAACAAGCCTCAAGGAGCCTGGAACGAGAAATGAGAATCCAAGTGTGGGATTTATCCTGGAAGCGTTTCAAAAAACTTCCATCAAAGCAAATAATCTGGTCGATTTAAAAAAACGAACAGGGAAAATAAGGAAGGGATGTTTTCGTGGTTATACCAGCGGAATAGGGTAAACGTTTTAAATTTCAACTGTTTGCAACTGCATGAATTATCAAGAAAGTTTGCTAAGGGCAACATTCAAATACTGAAGGGTTAGTGACTTGCCCGCAAACCAGCATGATTCCGGATCATGTAAAGGAGGCTGAAAAACACTTAGCTTAGATTGTGCTGCGATTTAAGATGTCAAGGATTTGTCCAGCATTGCGAGCGGCAAAACACAATGGCTATTTGCATAACTGCATAACTAAAACTAAAGCCTTCACTTGCAATAGACCATTTTACAGTTCACTGCACGGTGACCTGGCCTTTAAATGGAAGCAAGGCTCCAGTTGACCTTGGTTTGATACAGACCTCTCTGCTTTAGTCACGTAAATAAAACCTAGTTAGCATTTGACCAACTTGATTTACACAACAACAGCAGTGAGGTCTGTATCAAAACAAGGTCACCTCTAGCCTGCGAACGCAGACGTATTTCCGGCTGTCACTGGTTCCGCCGAGACAACGGCGGAGACAACGACAGCCGGAAATACGTCTGCGTTCGCAGGCTAGGTCACCTCCAGCCTCGCTGTCATTCAAAGGCCAGGTCACAGAGCAGACAACTGAAAAATGGTCTATTTGCTATCATGTTTGTTGATGTTTCTCTCAATTTCTGTTGGCTAATAATTTGACACATTACGGTAGCGAGTTGTCAAACCCTTGATACTTTCGGAGGGGATGTATTCAGAAAACAATAGCGTCCGTGCAGGCTCTCATTCACAACGGCTCGCCTCGCTCGCCGACTCTCGCTTCGTTCTGACGGCTTTGCTCGTCTCGTCGAACAATGAGAGCCTGTGCGCAGGCTCTATTATACCATTGTGCAGTTCCCAATCTCTAAAGCTATAATCAGTTTCCTCGGAAGTTTAAGAAACAGGGAGGTGGTAGCCACACCTAAAATACTCACTCCCTTCACAGCCCCACCTGGGGCATGTTACTGCCTTAGTGATAACTTTGAGTAAGCTTGAATACTTGTATTAATTACAAAATGTTCTAAAGAAGAATAAATAAAATTCCAATAGTCTTAATTTGTAGTTCGGTATTCCCTGTATCAACAGGGGCAAATATTTCATTTAGCTTTGATGCCGGGAAATTCATGTGACATTCAATTGGCAAACTCCTCCCCCTGTTAGGCATTAGGCATTTTGCATTTTTATTTGGTCAAATTACTATCCCCTGAGCCAAAAATTGTGTTTAAACACCCCACCCTACTGTCATGCGATCAAATGTCCCCACCCCCAGGGCATCAATAAGAAAGACTGCTTTCTATGCACAATGTGAAAAGAAAAACATTGTTCATCTTATTTCCTTTTGTAACGCTACCCGTAGATACCCATCGATATAGAGTCAAATTTCCAACACCCCAATATCAACCACTGACAATTCCCGTCTGGGACATATCAACATGGGTATGCCCGGGATGGAAAGTTGATGCCTCCATTTGATCGATAAATATTTAGCTTCCATTTTTCTTGCGGGTAAATCTTATGCTTATTACAAGTTTAAAACTTTGCATGGTCTTCTACATACCGGCTGTTCTAGTCTACCTAGTGTAAGTCGTAATCTCTTTGGCAATAGCAACAGTACGTAAAGGCTGCGCACACTAGCCGACTTTTGTCGTGGAACTGCAGATTTTTTGTTGGGGTCAAATCGGGTTAGTGTAAGCCGTAATCTCTTTGGTAATAGCAGTATGTTCAGCTTGCCGCACACTAGCCGATTTTTTGTCGCGACTAACCGCGTTTCAGCTTCGATCTCCGTCCGCCATTTTGGAAAAGACGCTTGCTCACGTGACTCTCATGACAATTCGTCATTGGCAAAGGTACGCGCCATCCCGAGGCCCGTCAAGACGTTTTGAGATCTAGCACTGTCAGATATCGCCCGACAAGCCTCGATCTTGTTACACACTTGCCTGAATTCACCGCACACTAGTCGACAAGTAAAGATTTTCTGCAGCCGACAAAAAAACGGGTAGTGTGCGGCGGCTTAACAGGGATGAAACAGAATTTTACCTGAAACCAGGAGCCATCTTCAAAGAAAGACAAATATCCCAGGCCTTCCAGCTTAAGGTATCATGGTAGGTGGATTTTTAAGAAAAATGCGAAAAATCTTTTTTCGCTGTTCAAATTGAGAAGACTGAGAAAAATAATTTGCAGAAAGAATGGAGAAAAAAGCTTTTTTACTTTTTACGATAAAGAGAAAAACTGTTTTTGAATCTCATTAAATCTCTTACGGCGCGTTGACAGCTCTAATTAAAATTCACCGCCCGTTGTCACATGTAATGCACTAGTCATTTGTTTCCCCCGCTACCCCACCTCCGCGACATAGCGGGGGAATTTGCAAACAAGCGATGCTAATTATGGGGAGTTCCACCACCCACCAGGGCAGAATTTCTTTGCAAAACCACCACCCCCGGGGCTAGCTGAAAGACCTTGTAAAAGAAGGGATTGTCTATTTCTGCGCTAAATACATTTTGAGGAACAACAACTATTAGGAATGTTTGAACCAGCTTAAAATACTTACCACTGAGGTTTTTTGCAGTATAGCCTCTTGATCAGACAAATGGTGTGGGAGAATAACCAAAAAGCTGAGAGAGGACTTGAAAATCGTGAGCCATGCCAGTAGCAAACACCGGTGTTTGGTACTCCCTCTTGAACTCGTTCTTGTCGAGAGAAACCTGGTCACATGGGTGGCTGTCACAATACGGGGCATATGTACTACATTTTGTTTTAAGCACTTTTAGTAAGGGGCTAAGATTAAGGAAATTGCCACGATTGCAAAATTATTAAGAGGATAAATTCAAGATAGCTATTAGCTAGTTCGCCTTTTCAGAAGAAAGTACAAATTTCAGTTGGCAACAACATTGGTACTTTACGGGGGTTTAAAAAGCATTTGAGATTCTAAAGCAAAAAGGGACAAACAAGCATTGGTAGAACGTACACATGACGAGAAATTCAGACTAGTCCCATGAAACTGCTTATGTCATTATATAGAAATTTAAGTCGCAGAACATGATTTTGTCCAGGGCCGTTTTAAATTGGGCTAATTTGGTGGGACTAGTCGCAGGGAATTGCTTCTCGTAAGTGTGTACACACCACAAACTTTGCCTCAGGGTCTCTTCCCTTCACTGCTTCCTGAGACCGGTCCCTGGTATCTGTCCCCTAGTGTATGCCGGCCTTTATGGTCACACATGAATGTATCAAATCCTCTTGTTGTGTATTTATTATCAAACAGAAAAACAACATTTTCATCACTTGCACAGTGTTTGTGTAGTGTATGCCGGCCTTTATGGTCGCACATGAATGTATCACAAATGCTCTTGTTGTGTATGTATACTCAAACAGGTATTTTAGGTCAGGCAAATTTGAGGTAAAGTCCCTGGGGGTCCGGGCATAAAATCATCGCAAAGCTGCAGTAATTCCCCCGCTATTGCCCGACAAAGTCCCCGCATGTCGCGGGGTGGGGGCGGAGGAAACAAATGACTAGTGCATAATGCGAATTGCGGTGTGATATTTTATTTGCGCACGCGAACCGTTCTCGATCTGATTGTTTCATCGCAAGTCAAGCTTTCGTAATAATAGACTAATAATAATAATAGACTGGTTTATTAAAAATCACATCGCAGTAAAATACTGAATTGCGTAATTGTTCACAAGTTACTAATGTAAAAACATAAATATAAGACTTA
>JAHPZR010019996.1:0-12500 GCA_019787425.1 Platygyra sinensis
ATGTACGTTTTCACACCAAAGTACGAAGTCTCATTTGTCATGTTTTACTAGCTGTGCAAAACACGCATCGGCGGGCGCTCTCATTCATCGACAACAGACAATTTATTGGATTTTTACACAAACAAAACTTAGCAGCATCCACGGACATAAACCTATTGTCACTTATTGGGCCTAAACGCTGCTATATCTAAACATATCCAACTAGTGTTTTTTTTTTCTCTGTGATGGAAAGGCTTTTAATCATCTCCACATGTGAAATTTAGATTGGAGTAATGTGAAGTTGTTGTAAAAGGAACAGCCGAACTCAACTTGATCAGCGATATAAAGCGGGACATACCTAAATTCGGCACTGTCTTCACTCAAACTGGAGCAACTTACGGCGAAAATACTTAAGCAAAATTCCAACAGTCATAAAGGCGTTGAGTTGTGGGCCAAAAGCATAAACGATTTCGAGAATTTCGGACGCCATTTCCCCTGCGCGACATCCCCGAAAATCCTCGCAGCAATGTACGCGCGTGTGCCGCAGCGATGGCGCAATTAGTAATAGTAATTGGATCGAGTGGAGTACAATTCATAATGGTAATTGAACTGAGTGGAGTGCAATTTGGTCTGAAATCATACGCGTGATTTCAAAATCGAACGAGCGCGCAGCGCGAGTTCGATTTGAAATCACAAGTATGATTTCAGGCCAAAATTGCACGACACGAAGTTCAATTACCACTTTATTAAATCCATTTTGAAATCGCACAATTTTATGGCCTTAAATTTTAGATTTTGATGCATTGTTCGAAGCCGAGCCGCGCAGGTTTGTTAGAAATAGCGGAACCGGAAATGCTTTGACATTCATTTAGTATGCAAAACGATGTCATGTGACGAAATCTCATTCAAGCATAACAAACAAACAAGTAGTTCTGAAGTGAGAACGAAAATAGTCTCTTTCATGCATCAAAGTTCGATTTTCTTCGCCTGAATCAATGATGGAAGACCTTCCTTTCTTTTGTGGTTGAGGCTGAGACTTCTCGTTGTCTTTAGAGAAGGAATTTGAGGGTGCAACCGGTGTAATTCTGCGATGGATAATTTTCTTTTGAGTTGTGAAACTCCCTCGACTGCACGATGCCCAGCTGTGGATAGTTTTCTCTTTTAAATACCGTTCAAAGGCACTCTGCATGATTTTACGGGATTCAGGCTCTTTAGTATCTCTGCTTCTTTTTGTGATCTCTGCCTACAACTTTATAGTTGGGACCCGTGTCAAGTTCGTGCGGCGCCGTTTGTTTCAAGATATATTTTTCAAGATGGCGTTCATTCACTGTTTTGTGGAGCGGGTCGAAAGACTACGTATGGTTATTCACAGCGATAGAGTTGAG
The DNA here is from genome assembly GCA_019787425.1 of Platygyra sinensis. Classification (NCBI taxonomy): domain Eukaryota; kingdom Metazoa; phylum Cnidaria; class Anthozoa; order Scleractinia; family Merulinidae; genus Platygyra; species Platygyra sinensis. Next base: position 1,365 of record JAHPZR010019996.1, read on the forward strand.
CTCTTGTATTGCTTCGTTTGAAACTACCGCGAACCTGGAAACATGTACCTTCTTGAGATGGCTATGAATTTGTTGTTGTGTGGTTTTCGTTCGTTTATGTTTTGCTGAACTCGGTTTCAGACGAATCTTGAGCAGATGTTGAAGAAACAATGCCAAAATATTCGTCAAAATGGACACTGAATGTTGGAAACGTCTTGTAAAGAAGGTCTTCAGCCTGAAGGAGCTCGTAATCATTATTCAGAAACTGTAATTAATTAAATTTGTCAATTGTCTTGAAAAAGAAAAGACAACAATAACAAAGTTTTGCCCTGTAGTTGCAAAATTCGCAACATAGGGGCTTTTTGTCATTCATTTTCCTAAAATTTTACTGGTTACATCAAACTAACCTTGAAATCTGATTGGTTGTTTTGTTTTACTGTCCCATTCTCATTGGCTGAGAAAAATGTGCGATTTAGAGCAAAAAATAGTGCGATTCGTGAATAAATCGCACTCCTGAGAGCCAATCAGATTGCAAGTATAACCAGTGATTTCAAAATGGATTTAATAAAGGGAGTAATCGAGCTGAATTGTACGACACGAGGTCCAATTACTAATTAATCGTATCTATAACAAATTTCGGGGAAAAAAATGTCTTCTGAGAACTTTTGAGCGAAAACGTCTGTAGCGCTTTTGCTAAGTTTTGAAAACTGCAGAAAACATTGCAAAGGAAGCCATTGAAGCGCGCGTAATTGGCGTGAAAATCACGTGGGTATCCAATTACAGGTGTCCGATTACAAAAAGTTCAAATCGGACAGCTGTAATTGGACACCCACGTGATCGCGCGCCGATTACGTGACAAATAGGCGCGCGGAGAACCAATCACGATTGAGAATTTTGTTATAGATACGATTAGTTCTAAAAATATAAAAATTGTCCCATATCATGGCGCCAACCCCAATACTAGAAATGGAGCGCGCTTACGGTCTCCGTCCCTGATTATGGCTCCTGGCAGAATTTAACAGTTGAATTTTGGCGGACATTGAACGTCATAGTTTTGCTGTTGTGCGGAGATTTGAAATTATTATATAAACACCAGTAAGCGTGGAAATAACATGTTGTTTTCACAAGTCTGAAGATCACCATCGCTATGACTACATAATCTCTTAAAAAGTGCTCAGATATGTTACTGTATGATCGAAACATCATCGGTTGTTCCTCGGAAATCTTCAGTTATCTTCGCAAATTTTCGGAAAATGTTCGGAAACGTTCGTCTGGCCTTCAGAACAATTTTGGAAAATCTTCGAAAAATCGTCAAAAACCTCACTTCTGTGTTTATGTAATACAGAATATTACGTGCCTGCTTGTAGATATGAATTTTATCTTGGACAACCTCGTTCTCAGGCTCTCTCTTGTCTGCCTCCCTTGGTCGTTGGAGGAAAGACCCTGGTCACGGCTGGTCACGTGACCACTTGTGGCACAATTTTTTTCACGGGAATGGAGTCCGGTCAACGAAAACTTTTGTCGATCTCTGATCTCCACTGAAGCGAAAGAAACTCGATCGCTGGTCATCGAAACACGGGCAAATACACCTTTGAAATTCTCCAAGCTTCACACAGGTCAAAGGCGTGAAGCGACAAAAAAGGTCGAATGACCGAACAGAGAACGGAAGCGTAGAAGTCGTGTAGGCTTGTCAACCCCATTTTACACCGTATCACAACACTGAATAATCATAAAGCTAATTATGCAAAATTGTTCGGTCGACCAATTAGCGTTCCTGTCAGGATTCGGGACAGACTTACGTCATCAGTATGGAATTTCTGGCTGCGAATCGCAGACGTCTCTCTTCGCGTTTCGCACGTAGTAGCGGGAGCGAATGAGAGTCGGCTGTATTCGCAGGCTACATATCACCTTCTGGATCATGGTTATAAATTAACTAAAAAGTGCACCTGAACTGTGAGAAACTGGGCTCTACAAAATATAAATGGAAGAGAAAACTATATTTAAGAACAGTTGAATGGAAAGATGCTTTATTTTTGCAAGGGGGTAATTTCGTGTGTTCTTTTGAAACCCACGCTTAGTTTGAAAATGTTTCCCAAATTATGCATGAAATGTAACTCACTGTTGAAGCACACAACCTCTTTTTTATGAAGAAATGAGCAGTTAAAGTCTATTTTGTTTCAGAACCAAACTGGTGTTTTTTTTAATATTTAGCCGTCCTGGTTTTAGCTGCATATAGTACTTGTTGTTATAATTATGTAAATTGTAGAATAATCTTAATCTTGATTGCAGTGAAAAAGGAGATGGAACTTCAGGGGATGTGCATGTGAGAGAATGAACTAACTGGAGGAATTAACACTGGTCTGTGGTATGCATGATTGTTTACGAGATCTCAGTATTACTTTATATAAATTGTAGAGAATTATTTTCACATACATGTACATGGTGAATTTTATTCAGGGTTACTCAGCTACTCAGAATCGAAGATATGACATGTCATAAAGAAATGTGATGGAAAAATAAATTGAGGAGACTGCTCAAATGATGGGAGAAACGGACATTAACATTAATTGGAAAGCTTTCATTGACTGGGACTCATGTCTTCAGTCAATATTATTAATGGTAGTGCCTATGGAGTAAAAAAAAATGATTGCTGCTTATTTGAAAGGCTTTTCAAAACAAAGAAGAATAGCATTTTCCCTTTTGGATTATCTTCTTTCATTTTAGAAACATTAAGTATGTACGTTTCTGTGCAAAGCAAAGTAGGAAAGTGATGACGTCATAAATCATTCCACTAAAATAGGAAGCACTAAATCAAGAACAATTCTAGATATAATTATTATTACATAATTATTAATATTGCCATGGTGTTACATTGTTGTTAGAAAAGAAGCAAAACTACTCTTCCAGGTCAGGCCCTTTAAATATCACCACTTGAAGAGTGATGGCGAAAAAAATCCTAAAAAACTCGGATTACGTTCGTTTCGCCTGAAATTTAGGGACACAATAATATAGATATGCATGCATACGTGAAACTAACCATGTGCCCATACACATGGTTAGTTTCACGTGGGATACTTTAATAGAGACCTTAAGCATCACGACGGTAGCCACGACGACGGCATACCGGAAGCACATTTTCTGTTCCGGTCATGCGCAGAAACTGAATAACTGATTGCAATCCGCCGTCGTCCGCACGTTGACAACGCTGCATTCACTGTTTTGACGTAGTGTCGACAACGTCGTAGTTCATTGCAAAGTTTTTAGTCCTTTTCTTTGATTTATCGTTTTTTTTCTTACGACACATAAAGAAGTACCTTTTTGGTGTTTGCTGTTAAAGCTTTTTGAGGAGAAGTTCTACAATGAACATGCCTGAGGCAGGAAAATGCGCTAGTACAAGCCGCTAGTCGGCAAATTCACAGAAAACCGCAAGCTCCAAGAAATCCACTCGGTGAGATCAATTACATTTATATCTTTTGTGCTTTAGTTTTCACTGATCCAGTTTAATATGCAGTGTCGGAGATCAGGAGTGCCTCAGCAACAGAAGTCACAGAACGAAGAGGAATTTTCTCGACTCGAAATTCAGCTTTACATTGTACAGGATCCATGGTTTCAAGGTCAAATTCTTTGTCGTGTTTATATATAAGGGAAGCTAGGGTTCCTTGAAACGTTTTTCTTCAATAAAAGGACGAATTCTTCATCGTCTATTGTTTCCTCGTCATAAGCAACCAGCAGCTCGTCTCTAGCTATTGCAAACGACGATTTGCTTTCAAGGTATTTTCGAAGTGGTATCTTTTCTGAGAACTGGCGGAATTAAGTTGCCGTCGCAGTGTTGCTTAACATGCTTAAGAGCAATTCTCTGTAAGAATCAAACAAAGTGGGAAATGAAAAAATTTTGACCCCCCACACAAATGTGCATGGAAGAAGGTCCCCATGAGGGATTTTCAAAAATGTCAATCATCGAGGTCATAACTTAATTGTTGCCATGGTAACACCGCATGTTTCTTAATGCCTGAGAATTTTTAACTAAAAAATTATGTCAAAAGTTGAAAAATTCGAAAGCCTATATCTCAAGTCTTATTAAACACTGCGACTTGAGACTTGCACCTAAGGTTAAACTACTATCATAGGTTCCCTCCATGCATAGTTAATAGAGGGGAATGGTTATGAAACTCGACAAAGTTCTTTGTTTTAGGTTTTTGTTCGCTTTTTTGGCTTTGACGGTGCACAAAATACAATAGTTGTTTACTCCATTCTGAGAAACTAACCAATAGAAACGTGTTAGTTACATAATTCATGCATAGTGTATGAGGGCAAAACAAAAGATTGTGCACTGTCGTGGACCTTCCAACATAAATCTCGCCATCTTTGTTTACCCCTTTGATGTTTGCCGGGCTTCATAACCAGTCCCCTATATTAACTATGCTCCATGTATGTGGCTTTTTATTACATATATGTAATAGTCAGCGGTGAGCTGATCAAGATGGACGCGATTTTGTAAGCTCCGCCTGATTATCTAGTTTTCTTTAATTTCGGATATCATTTTTAACAATGCCTGGCAAAGAAGCAACTCTTAAACAGGAGAATGCAAACCTACGAGCAAATGTGGAACAATTGACTAAAGAAATTGCCGCACTTAAAGCAAAAGTTTACGCAAATCAACCTACGTGACAGACACCATGTGCGAGCAAAGTCCACGCATGTTGTTCTTATGCGACTAAATTCGCTTCGGACCGCCGTTTTTCCGGCTAGAATCTCTCTTAATTCTTGAATTATGTGTATTGAATCCTTTTTGGCTTCGTGAAGCTGAGAAACTTTTGAAAAAAGCTTCGTTTGGTCGAGAAAATACATTTGTAATAACAGACGCGAACTTGATACTCTACTGGCGGTCGCCATGGCAACGGAAATGCAACTCCGCTGGGTACACCCAAAAACAAAAATTCGTAGAAAATTCCAGTTTTGATCTTTTTCTGATCTGTTTTCAGGGTGTGTTTACTGATAAATTATAAAAAATAAAGTTTTACTACCTCAAATTTGGCCTTGAGAGTGGAAATACATTATTTTTATTTTTTTCAAATATTTTTTTCCATTTTTTGGGAAATTTAATTCTTCTAAAATCGTTAAAAAATTCTATTAGCGTCTATGAAGTCAAGTTTTTTTTTGTTAGAAAGTATTTTCATGCTCTTTTAAATGAGATATAGCAGAATATTCTCCTGTAAATATTTCTTGAGATATTAAATAAACAAATTATACACATTTTTTGCTTTCTTTTGGGCGTGGATCTTAATAAATCCCACCCAAATTGAAACTGCTACCTCGAGTCAGTCGCCCCAGCATCCGTTACCTTCAGTATATAGAAATGCTGCCTTGGCTTGGTCACCTGACGCTCCCTCGTCTTTGGCAGCAGTAAATGTTAGAAAATCTATCAAGCTGAACAGGACTGCAATGCGTGCAAAGGACTACAGCTAAAAGCAACGGTTATAGCCTGTGTAGCTGGCGGTATTGTAGGCACGCGGAAAATTATGGCGGCAGAGCCGCTCATCGCGAGCGACGGAGCCGCGAAAAAATACTTCAATATTTCAAAGTCCTTCTCCCCATTCTCCACACGGCTTTGCCGCTTGCTTTTAGCAACTCCGCTGTCCAGAAACCGTTTGTTCCTACCATCAATGAGAAGTCTGCTGAGCTTGGCTCCATTTGTCTTCTCCACAGAGCTTAACAAGGGCGAAGGGTCAGCAGCTGCCATCTTAATCCTACGAACAAAGGAATTATGCCTGCATGAAGCAAAGAAAATAAATATTTTCCTCAAGTTTACTTATAATATAGCTGGTTCATAGTTCTCCCAGCAAATACAGACCATTGTTCATTTGTCCATTCATTCACGATGTTGCTTGCTGGGAATTGGGCTGTCACTGGAAAGACAACTTTTCCTTTTAGGATTACGTACTATAATAACAACTATGGAATGGTTATGAGTGCAGAAGGCTATGAAGCTGTAACAATTGTAGCCTGCGTAGCTGGTGGTATTGTAGGCGCGCGGAATAACGTTCTGACAGCGGAGTTGCTAAAAGCAAGCGGCAAAGCCGTGTGGAGAATGGGGAGAAGGACTTTGAAATATTGAAGTATTTTTTCGCGGCTCCGTCGCTCGCGATGAGCGGCTCTGCCGCCATAATTTTCCGCGTGCCTACAATACCGCCAGCTACACAGGCTATAACCGTTGCTTTTAGCTGTAGTCCTTTGCACGCATTGCAGTCCTGTTCAGCTTGATAGATTTTCTAACATTTACTGCTGCCAAAGACGAGGGAGCGTCAGGTGACCAAGCCAAGGCAGCATTTCTATATACTGAAGGTAACGGATGCTGGGGCGACTGACTCGAGGTAGCAGTTTCAATTTGGGTGGGATTTATTAAGATCCACGCCCAAAAGAAAGCAAAAAATGTGTATAATTTGTTTATTTAATATCTCAAGAAATATTTACAGGAGAATATTCTGCTATATCTCATTTAAAAGAGCATGAAAATACTTTCTAACAAAAAAAAACTTGACTTCATAGACGCTAATAGAATTTTTTAACGATTTTAGAAGAATTAAATTTCCCAAAAAATGGAAAAAAATATTTGAAAAAAATAAAAATAATGTATTTCCACTCTCAAGGCCAAATTTGAGGTAGTAAAACTTTATTTTTTATAATTTATCAGTAAACACACCCTGAAAACAGATCAGAAAAAGATCAAAACTGGAATTTTCTACGAATTTTTGTTTTTGGGTGTACCCAGCGGAGTTGCATTTCCGTTGCCATGGCGACCGCCAGTAGAGTATCAAGTTCGCGTCTGTTATTACAAATGTATTTTCTCGACCAAACGAAGCTTTTTTCAAAAGTTTCTCAGCTTCACGAAGCCAAAAAGGATTCAATACACATAATTCAAGAATTAAGAGAGATTCTAGCCGGAAAAACGGCGGTCCGAAGCGAATTTAGTCGCATAAGAACAACATGCGTGGACTTTGCTCGCACATGGTGTCTGTCACGTAGGTTGATTTGCGTAAACTTTTGCTTTAAGTGCGGCAATTTCTTTAGTCAATTGTTCCACATTTGCTCGTAGGTTTGCATTCTCCTGTTTAAGAGTTGCTTCTTTGCCAGGCATTGTTAAAAATGATATCCGAAATTAAAGAAAACTAGATAATCAGGCGGAGCTTACAAAATCGCGTCCATCTTGATCAGCTCACCGCTGACTATTACATATATGTAATAAAAAGCCACATACATGGAGCATAGTTAATATAGGGGACTGGTTATGAAGCCCGGCAAACATCAAAGGGGTAAACAAAGATGGCGAGATTTATGTTGGAAGGTCCACGACAGTGCACAATCTTTTGTTTTGCCCTCATACACTATGCATGAATTATGTAACTAACACGTTTCTATTGGTTAGTTTCTCAGAATGGAGTAAACAACTATTGTATTTTGTGCACCGTCAAAGCCAAAAAAGCGAACAAAAACCTAAAACAAAGAACTTTGTCGAGTTTCATAACCATTCCCCTCTATTAACTATGCATGGAGGGAACCTATGATAGTAGTTTAACCTTAGGTGCAAGTCTCAAGTCGCAGTGTTTAATAAGACTTGAGATATAGGCTTTCGAATTTTTCAACTTTTGACATAATTTTTTAGTTAAAAATTCTCAGGCATTAAGAAACATGCGGTGTTACCATGGCAACAATTAAGTTATGACCTCGATGATTGACATTTTTGAAAATCCCTCATGGGGACCTTCTTCCATGCACATTTGTGTGGGGGGTCAAAATTTTTTCATTTCCCACTTTGTTTGATTCTTACAGAGAATTGCTCTTAAGCATGTTAAGCAACACTGCGACGGCAACTTAATTCCGCCAGTTCTCAGAAAAGATACCACTTCGAAAATACCTTGAAAGCAAATCGTCGTTTGCAATAGCTAGAGACGAGCTGCTGGTTGCTTATGACGAGGAAACAATAGACGATGAAGAATTCGTCCTTTTATTGAAGAAAAACGTTTCAAGGAACCCTAGCTTCCCTTATATATAAACACGACAAAGAATTTGACCTTGAAACCATGGATCCTGTACAATGTAAAGCTGAATTTCGAGTCGAGAAAATTCCTCTTCGTTCTGTGACTTCTGTTGCTGAGGCACTCCTGATCTCCGACACTGCATATTAAACTGGATCAGTGAAAACTAAAGCACAAAAGATATAAATGTAATTGATCTCACCGAGTGGATTTCTTGGAGCTTGCGGTTTTCTGTGAATTTGCCGACTAGCGGCTTGTACTAGCGCATTTTCCTGCCTCAGGCATGTTCATTGTAGAACTTCTCCTCAAAAAGCTTTAACAGCAAACACCAAAAAGGTACTTCTTTATGTGTCGTAAGAAAAAAAACGATAAATCAAAGAAAAGGACTAAAAACTTTGCAATGAACTACGACGTTGTCGACACTACGTCAAAACAGTGAATGCAGCGTTGTCAACGTGCGGACGACGGCGGATTGCAATCAGTTATTCAGTTTCTGCGCATGACCGGAACAGAAAATGTGCTTCCGGTATGCCGTCGTCGTGGCTACCGTCGTGATGCTTAAGGTCTCTATTAAAGTATCCCACGTGAAACTAACCATGTGTATGGGCACATGGTTAGTTTCACGTATGCATGCATATCTATATTATTGTGTCCCTAAATTTCAGGCGAAACGAACGTAATCCGAGTTTTTTAGGATTTTTTTCGCCATCACTCTTCAAGTGGTGATATTTAAAGGGCCTGACCTGGAAGAGTAGTTTTGCTTCTTTTCTAACAACAATGTAACACCATGGCAATATTAATAATTATGTAATAATAATTATATCTAGAATTGTTCTTGATTTAGTGCTTCCTATTTTAGTGGAATGATTTATGACGTCATCACTTTCCTACTTTGCTTTGCACAGAAACGTACATACTTAATGTTTCTAAAATGAAAGAAGATAATCCAAAAGGGAAAATGCTATTCTTCTTTGTTTTGAAAAGCCTTTCAAATAAGCAGCAATCATTTTTTTTTACTCCATAGGCACTACCATTAATAATATTGACTGAAGACATGAGTCCCAGTCAATGAAAGCTTTCCAATTAATGTTAATGTCCGTTTCTCCCATCATTTGAGCAGTCTCCTCAATTTATTTTTCCATCACATTTCTTTATGACATGTCATATCTTCGATTCTGAGTAGCTGAGTAACCCTGAATAAAATTCACCATGTACATGTATGTGAAAATAATTCTCTACAATTTATATAAAGTAATACTGAGATCTCGTAAACAATCATGCATACCACAGACCAGTGTTAATTCCTCCAGTTAGTTCATTCTCTCACATGCACATCCCCTGAAGTTCCATCTCCTTTTTCACTGCAATCAAGATTAAGATTATTCTACAATTTACATAATTATAACAACAAGTACTATATGCAGCTAAAACCAGGACGGCTAAATATTAAAAAAAACACCAGTTTGGTTCTGAAACAAAATAGACTTTAACTGCTCATTTCTTCATAAAAAAGAGGTTGTGTGCTTCAACAGTGAGTTACATTTCATGCATAATTTGGGAAACATTTTCAAACTAAGCGTGGGTTTCAAAAGAACACACGAAATTACCCCCTTGCAAAAATAAAGCATCTTTCCATTCAACTGTTCTTAAATATAGTTTTCTCTTCCATTTATATTTTGTAGAGCCCAGTTTCTCACAGTTCAGGTGCACTTTTTAGTTAATTTATAACCATGATCCAGAAGGTGATATGTAGCCTGCGAATACAGCCGACTCTCATTCGCTCCCGCTACTACGTGCGAAACGCGAAGAGAGACGTCTGCGATTCGCAGCCAGAAATTCCATACTGATGACGTAAGTCTGTCCCGAATCCTGACAGGAACGCTAATTGGTCGACCGAACAATTTTGCATAATTAGCTTTATGATTATTCAGTGTTGTGATACGGTGTAAAATGGGGTTGACAAGCCTACACGACTTCTACGCTTCCGTTCTCTGTTCGGTCATTCGACCTTTTTTGTCGCTTCACGCCTTTGACCTGTGTGAAGCTTGGAGAATTTCAAAGGTGTATTTGCCCGTGTTTCGATGACCAGCGATCGAGTTTCTTTCGCTTCAGTGGAGATCAGAGATCGACAAAAGTTTTCGTTGACCGGACTCCATTCCCGTGAAAAAAATTGTGCCACAAGTGGTCACGTGACCAGCCGTGACCAGGGTCTTTCCTCCAACGACCAAGGGAGGCAGACAAGAGAGAGCCTGAGAACGAGGTTGTCCAAGATAAAATTCATATCTACAAGCAGGCACGTAATATTCTGTATTACATAAACACAGAAGTGAGGTTTTTGACGATTTTTCGAAGATTTTCCAAAATTGTTCTGAAGGCCAGACGAACGTTTCCGAACATTTTCCGAAAATTTGCGAAGATAACTGAAGATTTCCGAGGAACAACCGATGATGTTTCGATCATACAGTAACATATCTGAGCACTTTTTAAGAGATTATGTAGTCATAGCGATGGTGATCTTCAGACTTGTGAAAACAACATGTTATTTCCACGCTTACTGGTGTTTATATAATAATTTCAAATCTCCGCACAACAGCAAAACTATGACGTTCAATGTCCGCCAAAATTCAACTGTTAAATTCTGCCAGGAGCCATAATCAGGGACGGAGACCGTAAGCGCGCTCCATTTCTAGTATTGGGGTTGGCGCCATGATATGGGACAATTTTTATATTTTTAGAACTAATCGTATCTATAACAAAATTCTCAATCGTGATTGGTTCTCCGCGCGCCTATTTGTCACGTAATCGGCGCGCGATCACGTGGGTGTCCAATTACAGCTGTCCGATTTGAACTTTTTGTAATCGGACACCTGTAATTGGATACCCACGTGATTTTCACGCCAATTACGCGCGCTTCAATGGCTTCCTTTGCAATGTTTTCTGCAGTTTTCAAAACTTAGCAAAAGCGCTACAGACGTTTTCGCTCAAAAGTTCTCAGAAGACATTTTTTTCCCCGAAATTTGTTATAGATACGATTAATTAGTAATTGGACCTCGTGTCGTACAATTCAGCTCGATTACTCCCTTTATTAAATCCATTTTGAAATCACTGGTTATACTTGCAATCT
>JAHPZR010019997.1:0-32500 GCA_019787425.1 Platygyra sinensis
AGACGTATTTCGTCTTCTTGCTGTTTAATATGTTACTGTGTTTCCATGTCGTTTTAGACTGTTTCAAAATGATTTCACTGAGAGAGGTTTAGTTTCATTGTTCACTCTCCATAGAATAAAACTGGGCTCTTTTGCTAGTGTCAGTTTATAGCTGAGTATTTTCGAGCCCGGTGTCTTGAGCATCTAAGCATAGTTAATAGGGGTGATGCTCGATATACCAAGTCAATATATGCACTATTGTCTCGTTCTTTTGTGTGAAGTCTATTGTGTTATTGTGTAAGGGATAGGAATCATTGTTGTGTTCTTTGTGACGTAACTCGAGACTTGCTATTCACTTGGTATATCGTGCACCAGCCGTTAATAGAGGGGAATGGTTATGAAACACGACAAAGTTCTTTGTTGTAGGTTATTGTTCGCTTTTTTGGCCTTGACCGTGCACAAAACACAATAGTTATTTACTCCGTACTGAGGATCTAACTAATAGAACGTGTTGGTTACGTAATTCATGCATAGTGTATGAGCGCAAAACAAAAGATTTTGCACGGTCATGGATCTTCCAACCTAAATCTTGGAATCTCTGTTTGCTCCTTTGATGTTTGCCGGGATTCCTAACCATTCCGTTTTATTAACTATGATCTAAGGTTTCTTGCATTGAATTAATCCGAATGGTCAAACACGGTCCCGATAAGTTTCCCCATCTCTTAGTAACTACAGGGAAAGGTAATCGTATATGAATGCGAGTGCGATTAGAGATTTACACCACGAGTGATATTTGAAAATTGTCTCAAAATTGCACGAGCGTTTAGGCGAGTGCAATTTGGCGGCAGAATTTTCAAATATCATGAGTAGTGCAAATCCTTGATTGTTGTCGCTTTCAACATGATACGATTACTCACTGCATTGCAAATTAAGAATTAATGATAAATTGGCCTGCTCTCGGCCAATCGCAGTGAAGTAATTTTCTCATGCCAGTCTGTTATAAAAGCAATGACCACAACAGCTCTGGATAAGAAACCTACCAGCATTTATATTGATGTGGAAACACAAGGACAATTGTAATTAAAAATGAGTTGTTTTAAAGTTTTGGGAAAAAATATGGTATCTGTTTATTTGTATCTTCATAAGATAGTGCTCCGTCCCGCACCTTTCAAAGATCAGAAGTTTAACTTTCAGACGACGGCTTAGCGAGCTCAGTAACAAAACGTTGAAAACTACAAGCAATCTGCACTGTAGAATAGCTGTACAGAGCGTAAGTACTAAAACAAGGAATGACCTAAATCGACCTAAAACCCGAACAACCTACAACCACCATCAAAATACCATTTTTAATCATTTTAGCGACAATTTTGTCAAATTTTTGCTCGCGCCTTGGGCTACTTCGATGATAAATGCACAACGGAAACGCTGTCCTTTGTTTCTCGGGTTCCTATTCAAAGTGAAACTAATTATAGCCCTGAAAAAATAAGTCATGGGTCCAGTGGTTTTGAGGTGGTTGTAGATGGTTTAGTTGGTTTTAGTTGGTTTTAGGTCATTGCTTGTTTTAGTACTTACGTGTACTGAGGAAGATCGAAATGAGATCAATGCCGGAGAATAATCCTTCATTTATCCAAGAAAATAAGTCACTCTTTTTAAGCGTCAACTATGTCATTTAACATGAACACAAACGGCTATAGATTGCAAACAAGACTGACATGATCCCATAGTGCTTAACGAGATGGTCTTAGTTGCAGTTTAAGGCGGGGGTAAACGTAAAGGCTGTTTTTACATCGCTTTTGACATGGCCTTTCTGCCAATATTCTCGCTCACGTTTCAAGCCGGTTGGGGGGGGGGGGGGGGGTACTCCCATATATGGGCTATATAGGTACGTGCCGCGGAATAGGGTATGGTTTTTTAAGTTCTCGGTCTTTAAATAGGGTATCTTTTTTTACCCTTTTGTAACTGTGTTCCTAGTGTGGTCCTTAGACAGAGTAGCTAAATTGCACTATCTAATACTTGATGTATCCTTTTAAGTATCAACAAAATGATTTTGCAACACAGGTTTAATAGCCTTAAATAGGGTGTCATTTTTCGTTTTTGGGCCTTTAAAAGGGTATCAATTTTCGCTTTCTGAGTCCTTAAATAGGGTTAGGGTTTAAAAACCTTCGCGGGAGTACCCCCCCGGGATTTCAAGCAACGCTAAATCCCTCTGCTTCTTTCATTAACCACTGTTTGGCGGTTTTGTGTAAATTTTTGGGTGATTTTCGGATATTTTAGGCTGGAAAGAGATATTTTTTTCTGTAAGGATAGGTTAAATTGAGGAAAATATGAAATGTTGAAGATTTGATGGGTTTGGAACATTGAAATTTGAAGTGAAGAATTAGTAGATTTCAACTGTTTGTTAGTGTTCCCAACCCATTTTAATTCTAACAATTCCCTTTTATGTTACTTCAAATTTCACTCCTATTCATGTTTACTCCCGCCTAAGCAAAGGAACTTCGGTACAAGACTGTGTACAATGCCTCAAGAAAAATCTAGAGCTCCTAGACATGTGCGACATTCAATTTGACACTGGCCATAAAACGAGGCTACTCAAATAATCATGTATGGTACATGCCGTTATCAATTTGAACTTCCTGTAACTGGGTATATGTTTCCCAGCTACTTGTGTTGGTATTGATGTTCTTTGTACAGTCGAAGTTCTCGTAAGCGACCACCTCGGGAATTCGAAAAAGTGGTCGTAACTAGAGCTGGTCGCTTACAAGAATGCGCTCTCGTAACCGACCCCATGGCAAAACAATAGAGGGTGGTCGCTTATGAGAGCTTTAGAAACTCATTAATAACTAAAAAAGACAAAACAAAAGAAATAATTGTTTAACGAGTGTCTTTATATTTGATATAGACACGGCTAAACTTTACGTTCAATTTTTTAGAACAAAATAACCATTAGCGCAGTGTGCAGTTTCAAAAAAGCATTGATTTATATGTTTAAGACTCTGAGTGGTCAAGAGCTTAAAAACAAAGATGACATCAGACACTTCATTGGATTTTTACACAAACAAAACTAAGCAGCATCTACAACCTATTGTCACTTATTAGGCCTAAACGCTTCTATATCCAAACATATCCATCTAGTTTTTTTTTTCTGTGTTATGGTAAAGCTGTTGATCTTCTTCATATGTGAAATTTAGACTGGAGTAATGTGAAGTTCTTGTAAAAGGAGCAGCAGAACTCACCTTGATGTCCTTGATCAGCGATATAAAGCGGGACATACCTAAATTCGGCCGGCACTGTCTTCACTCAAACTGGAGCAACTTACGGCGAAAATACTCAAGCAAAATTCCAACAGCCATAAAGGCGTTGAGTTGTGGGCCAAAAGGATAAACAATTTCGGGAATTTCGGACGCCATTTCCCCTGCGCGACATCCACGAAAATCCTCGCAGCAATGTACCCGCGTGTGCCGCGGGCGATATCGAAATTTGTTCTAAAAATAGAAAAATTGTCCCATATCATGGGGCCAACCTTACCCCAATACTAGAAATGGCGCGTGCTTACGGTCTCCGTCCCTGGTTATGGCTCCTGGGGGGTGGGGTGGTTCATTAGATGGTCCATTGGATGAGTCCAGGTGGTCCATCCATGGTGGTTCAATATGGGTCCATGATATTTTACTCAAGATTAGGTAGTTTGTCAGGCCACAATGGCCGCGATTACATTGTAACTATAACAAAAATATTGAAAGTTTTTTCAAAGTTGCAAATCCTATTTTACAAATACATGTTTCAGAAATCTTCCTTTTGCAAAACCCCTGGCAAAACCATATAAATCCAGTCTACTATTATTGGGCCATTATTGTTATATTCCGGAGGAGGGCAACGCCTAGTTCCCAATCTTACTCGATGTGTCCTCACTCTCCACCAGACCCTTTTCAGCTCTCTTGATAGACTTGGCGACTTGGCGACATTCTTGGCGACAATTTGGCGACGATTTGTTTGGACAGAGACACAAGGCTTCATTTTTCAGGTTTGTTCCTTTGATTTTAATGCTTCATTGTTTTAGTACTTATGCTACGCATGCCAGGTGTGCATTGTAGATGCTCTGTATCTGATCTGGTTCAGAAATTGACAACATTATCCGTGTTTCTATCGAGGTTTAATAGAAGCACCAGTGGCCGGGAAGATTGGGAGAACGAAAAGTGTCGAGTGTTAATGAAATATATCAAACACAGGAGACAGTGTTTCATCGGGATATCCAAACACCGGGAAGAGAGTTGAAAATACGACCCGCAGCGGAGTATTTTTGACGAAGTTCGAGGTGTTTGGATAGCCGATGAAACATGTCTCAAATGTTTGCTATATCTTCTCAAATGGAAACAAAAACTAAGGCATAAATGGAGCAGAAAAATCATCAAAATCTATGCTAATGAAGACCGGGTATCCAAACCGCCTTCACGGTTGTGATTTTCTTTATTTTAACTTGATGAATTATTAATGAGTTTGAGAAGTTTCCTTCAAACAAACGAAATCATGGCCGTGACAGCTAGTGTTTGGATATCTGATCTTAATTAGAATAGATTTCAGCGGTTTTATTTCTTTGTTTTCTCCTTGGTGTTACCTTCGATTGAGAAGATATATCAAACCCTCAAGACAACGTTTGACAACATTACCAAACACCTCAAATTTTCGAATCTATTTACGGTGCATGGAAATGTGATCAACTACTGCCTTTTACGTTTGATATATTAGATGAAATGCAACATCCTTGAATGGATGACTTGACTTTTCAGTAGCCCAGGGTTGCCTTTTTTTTACGTATAAAACCATGGATATATGTGCATTTTTGGGGGAGCAGGGGTATTTGGTTAAGTTTTTGTGCCCCTGGCCTCTCAGGACCCCTGTGCTGTCATGCTACAGTAGAACATTGAACATTGCGTGATCATTGCTATTTTATTTCATTTTAATGATTGTGTTACTTAGTTTCCGTGCGGACAGCAACATTTTTCCTTTGAGATAGGAATCGCCACAGCTTATGATTGAAAGTTGTTATTAGATTAGTCTCGCTATACTATCCTCATTGTTGTAATTTCACGTCAGTTCGTATCAGTCTTTTATTGTGTGTAGACCCAGCAGTTCTTTCTGTTTTTACCTTAAAAATCAAATAAATTTGTCAAGTGCATCGACGGTTTATTTATATGGTAACACTGCCCTATCAGAGCCACGACGTATCGGCCGAAGTAGCGGAACAACCCCTACCCCATTACAATCTATTCTGTGGCTATGTATATGCCTCATCTTGTTCACTTTTGGTCAAATGTGATTTTTGTGATCCCAACTTAGGTATCAACCTTTTTGCCCCAAATCTTCCTATTTTTGAATCCCTACTTGCTAGGATAGTTTACCCCAAAAATTCCTGGAAATGTACGACCCCATTCTAGCAATGCTATTAAAAATGCAACCCAATTATAGCAATTGAGTCATGAAAATGCGACCCTATAATAGCCTATTACTAGGAAGTATCCCCCATGCATATGTGACTTGAACTGTTGTACTGCAATCTTGTCCCCAGAGCTGCCTGTCTCTATTACTTTTGTCACAAAGCTCTCTAAAACCTCTAATTTCATTGGATCTTGTTGGCACGAAGCTCTATTGTTTTAGGGCAAGGGTTCATTGTTACCATTGTTTGTATATCATTATCTCAACCAATCCTGTGAGACGTTCCGAAGAGCTTCGTAGCAGCCCCTCTATTATCCCACTGACTCCTGGAACTTTTCGCCAAAAATTCGTTTTTTAGACTTTTGGTGGTTTTGAGGCTGGATCTCAGCCAAATTAGCTTCAATTTGGTCCAAAATGCATCTGCGACACAACTTCTTGTCACTAAAATCATGTTTTACGAACTTTTGGCTTGGGCATGCGCAGAAATCAAAATTTTAAGATAGTGGTTTTTGGACGAGAAGGTGACCTACGTCTTTAGGCTTTTCGATTGTTGAATTTTTTCCCCCTTCCCTTTTTCTCCTTTTCTTTTCTATTTGCTGCAGTGATTGACCTTTTACTGGGCTTGCTTGCAGTTAAAAAACTTCTAAGAAAGAGTCATTGAGGCGGCCAATTTTTACCATGGAGCAGCTAGGTGTAGTGGCAGGAAATTTTGCTCTGAGCTTTTCACTCATCTTTTTGAGCATTTTTGTGCATATCTCAGGCTCCATTAAGCCAATCACCCTGATCTAGGCATCATTGGAAAGATCTTTTCCTCCTGCAGAAGTTGAGTATAGATGATGCCAATTTTGGTCAAAAATGATGACGTCAGAAGTGGAAGAAAGGCCAAGGCTCGTTACAGGCGGTTAAGGGCGGCATAGGAGTCAATGGGTTAACCAGCAGGGCCTTACCACAAGGAAAAGGTGGCTCTGAAGACTTATATAATTGTTTGGCTGGCTAAATTCTTGGACTAAGATTATCACTGATTCAACTATGATTTCTTCTCAAAAATATCCACTGGTTGATCTCTATGTAAAACCGTTTGATTAAGTTACCCTACATCCATAACTTGCAAAATCCTAATCAGAATAGTTTGCAAGTGTTATAAAAATAAAGAAAGAAAGAAAGAAAATGTTTACTTCTTACATGCCATCAGTACAAAGCCTTCCAAAAGCAAGCAGCCATGCTGCTTGAAATAATAATAATAATAATAATAATAATAATAGACTCGTAGATATATATATATTTTATTTTTATTATTATTATTTTTATGCTTAGATTATAGTTTTTTAGATCTGTAGATATGTCTTTTTTTTTTCTTTTTTTTTTTTTTTGTTTTACTTACTTACTTATTTCTATTAAGTTTCGCTTGTGCGCACAGGTTACGCTTAGCGCCCTCTGTCGCTTTATAACACTGTGCATACAGATAGTTTTACTGCATATAATAATAACAGTAACAGTAACAGTAACAGTAATAATAATAATAATAACAACAACAACAACAACAACAACAACAACAACAAAAATAATAATCACTTTATTTAAGTCTCAAATCAAATCAACTGCAATCAAATTAAAGCAAATTTTTGGTTTTGAGGAGAGGGGAAAACCAGGGTACACGGAGAAAAACCTCTCAGGCAGAGCAGAGAACCACAAACTCAACCTACTTATGACGCCGGGTCCGGGAATCGAACCCGGGCCACATTGGTGGGAGGTGAGCACTCTCAACACTGTGCCATCCCTGCTCCCCTGCGAAAGGAAAGAACATGTTTCCATCATGCGCCCATGGTATGGCTGGCATTTCAAACTGCTCAACTTGTCAATAGCAGTGTGGGGGTCATTTGGGGGGGGGGGGGGGCATTTAACAGTAATCTTACCTTTATTTTTGATCTAAATTATTTCCTATGGAAGTTAAAAACTTCAAAGAGACAAGGGCTAAGTTTCATGCTTTCTTGAACGTTGGTTCAAGACACTAATTGTCAGTCGTGTAATGGCTGCTAGCCTCAAAATTCTGGTCACAAACACCCAATTTTCAGTCGCATTGGCGACCAGATGGTCGCAATTTCCGATCCTGTTCAATAAATAAATAAGTAAATAAATAAATAAACAAATAAATGATCTATTTTGAATGGTGTGTCACTGAAAACTTAGCAATTGTTATGGTCGCATATTTCATTCATAATTTTTTTTGCTTCCTTTTTTTACGATTGACCTGTAGAAACGTTTCCAAAATGGCTTGTTCATCGCCAGCTACGTCATCCACAAAGCAAACAACTAACTATGCTCGCCTTTGTCGTCTGCTGGTTGATGTTGGTACCCAGGCCCTCAGAGACACATTGAATGCCATTCATGCACCACCAACGCTTCAAACAGTTTTGGCGGGAAATAAAACCGCATTACAGTTACTCAGGAAGAGGAAAATTATAAATCCAACACAATGGGGTAAACTTTTCCCAGCAATCCCTAATTCTGTGTCTTCAAGAGACTTTGACATCACTCTTTTGATGGTTCTGTTGCGAAACATATGTGGCTTACCTTCTCCAGCGACTGGCTGGGACGCGCTTCCTGCAGTAACAGACATGAGTCGTGAAGCGGATATCGCTCTTGTTAAGTATTTTAGAAACACTGTGTACGCTCATGCCGAGCACGCTTCAGTTGATGACGTAACGTTCAACACATATTGGCAAGACATCCGGGATACTCTGGTGAGACTGGGAGGAGTTAAGTACAAAGCAGCTATCGACAATCTTGAAACCGAGTGTATGGACCCTGACATTGAAGATCATTACAAAGAACTCCTCAACCAATGGAAGAAAGACGAAGACAACGTGAAAGATCAGCTGAATGAAATTGGAAGTGAAATCAAAAGCGTTATAAAAAAGCTCGATGATTTGTCAGCATCAAGTTTAATGCATAGCGGGGAAGTCAGCATTGAAGGTCAGTTTGATTAATTAAGAAATTTCTTTAGTGCATTTTCCAAACGCGCAAATGCGCTTTACAGTGTCAAATAGGTTACCAAAACACTAGTGATCTTAGGTGAATGCACATTGTTTCCCAGGGCCTGGTTGTTAACTAGTAATCTAATTGTTCTAACTTAAATGTTCATTTGAAGCACGATTAAGCTAATCTATACGAATTTCTATCTGTCGTGCAGCTTGTCCCTCGCGTTTTATTTTGGTATGTTTCGTTAAGAAATATAAGAGAGCCAAGCCTTTTTTTCAAGGTAAGCGTCCCTCCCAAGGATTTTTTTAGCCTGCGTGGCAGGCGTCCGAAGGGGAGGGAAAGGGGAAAGACGAGCGTGCGAAGCGCGGGAGGATCGGACGCGGAAGGATCGCGCTCATTTCGACTTCCCTTCCTTTCTACGGCCTGCCATGCAGGCTAGATATGTTTAAACATATGGTATCCAGTCTTCCTGCATTGCGTAGATGTTTTCGTAGAGGACGAAAAGGCGTGTGTATGAGCTGTCTACGTGAGTAATATTGCCGTCCCAGGATTGGCCACTTCTTGAGGCAGGAGTAATCTAAAAATAACTTGAGAGTAATTACCATAGGAATAAAGCCTATATGATGTCACCCTTCATCCTCTCTCGGTTTCATGCTTGTCATACCCCCAGTTGTCTGACTCCACAAACTATTAGCATAGAAACAGTTTGGTGCAATGAAATTAAAAATTAGCTTAACTTTTCACCCATCATCTTTACAACAGCCCGCGCCAGCACTAAAAGATGGTTCACTCTCGAATGCAAACAAGCATTACTGTACAGTTCTTTTATTACTTTCGTTGTATCACGCTATAAAGACTACAAGTTTATTATGATCCTCTTCTCTTGAAACTAGAAGATAACGCAAGGTGATGAGAAAGCTATCAAGGATGAACTTTTAATGGGGAAGGGGAAAGGGGGAAGTAATGACATGCATCCGGGGGGGCACCTGGGGTTACTGAGGAGTCCTTCTATGGGAGGTGTACTTTTGCCGGATATAACCAAAGTTGGGGTGATGTTTGATGTGACCCTACCCTGGGTACCAGAGGTTTTTCTCGCGCGCGGCGGACGAAAATACTTCGCTTCGCTTCGGCGCCTGGCACGAGCGGCGTTGACCGACACCGGAAACCACGAAAGAAATACCTCTGGCACCCAGAGTAGTACGACTCATGGATTGCTTTTTTTTGTGTTTAAAAGGTTTGAAGTTGGACGAGTGTGAAGCGGTGAACAGACCTGTCACATGTGGTGAACAGTATCATGAACATGAACCACTGGAATATTACTGTCGGGAATGTCAGGTCTGTATCTGCAGGAAGTGTGGACTCATAAGTCACCATCATCATGCCACAGTGAAAACCCAACATGCTGCTGATGAAATCAAGACTCAAGTGATGGAGTATCTCCAGAACGTGAAAAGTGAGATCGACGACGTTGAAAAGCAAATGAGAAAGGGAACTGAGATGTTGAGAAGTACCAGAGAGGAGATCGCTTCAGCTCGTGACAGTGTGCAAACAACTGTGGAGCAAGTCATTCGAGTTTTAAAGAAACATGAAGTGGCCATTATAGCTGAGTTAGATGTTCTTGACGTCCAACAACAAAGAAGTCACGAAATTCAACAGGAATACTTCCAGTTGTTTGTCATGCAATTGAAAAGTAACGTGGAACACTGTGAAGCCATCTTGAGAAGAAACAACAGCGTTGAAATTCTCCGAAAACAGCGAACTCTTGTAAAAGGATATGATAAGCTTCTAAACGCTGAGAAAATGAACCTTTACAGACCACTGCATGTGAATTACGTGAAAAATGAAAGAGCTATTCAGAGTTTACATCAAATACTTCCAGGCCAAGTTCATGTTAGTTCCACAAGTATTTTGCAATCAGCGGCGGAAGGAAAAGGCCTGGAAGGAGCCGAAGTCGGTAGAGAAACTGATTTTTGGGTTTCGACAAGAGATTTCGAGGGGAAAATGTGCTTTTACAACAACGACCAAGTGGCAGTTTCAATTAAGACTCCGTTAGGAGAAGACCTAGACACGACAATCGAAAACAAGCAAGATGGACGATACAATATACATTTCACACCAAGTGTCCCTGGACTGCATCACGTGATAATAACGGTTAACGGTCACCCGCTGACTGGTAGTCCCAGGAGTGTTCACGTGTCTCCACATCAGTACAAGTACGTGTTTTCATTTGGCTCCAGTGGAGCGGGACAAGGACGATTTGACGATCCATTTGACATTGCAGTGTGTGACAAATCAGGGAACGTTGCGGTTGCAGACTGCCAAAACAACAGAGTTCAACTGTTCAGTTCGGGTGGCGATTTCTTGAGAGAATTCGGTCACAAGGCAAATGACTCCGTTAGATTGGACGAGCCATTTTCGGTCTCATTCAACAGGTCTGGTGAAATCGTTGTTGTCCATTCTGGTACTATTTCGTTGTTCACCGAAAGCTGTCAGTTTATAAAGCATATCACCAATGACCAGCTGAAGTCCCCGTGGGCCATGTCTATTGCACGTGACGATCTCATGATTGTATGCGACAATGGGGACAAAGCAATAAAGGTCCTCTCCCCTGACGGTACACAGCTGTTATGGTCCTTCAGTACTCCAGATTGCGGGGAGTCCCCGTGGTTCGCTGTTTTCCACCAGGACATGTTCTTTGTGTCCTATGAACGGGAGGTTCATTGCGTAAAGGTGTTCAGTAAGGAAGGAACATTTCTATATGATATCGGCAGGGACGGCCCCTGCGCGACACACCTTAAGGGTCCTTTTGGATTTGCCGTCGACAGGTTTAACAACTTAATTGTATGTGACTATGAAAGCAAAAGTGTACGAGCATTCACGCTGGATGGAAAGTTTGTTAACGAAATAGGTGAAAAAGAGCTCACAGGAAATTTGGTGCCTTGGTCTGTTGCCATCTCGAAAAACGGAGTATTATTTATCACCAATCCAGCCGACAACTGCATTCATGTTTTTGAATGAAATCTATTTAAGTAAATTAAAATGTGAAAAAGAGTCGAACCTCCAGCTGCGACCACCTCTCGTAAGTGACCAGTTTTCCAAAGTTCCAAAATTTTCCAAGTCAGATCGCTATATTTGGAACCTCTTGTCCGCGACCACCGCTCGTAAGCGACTGTGACCACTTTTGGAGCTAAAATTTTGAAATTTTCTTTTGTTTTTAACCTCCTGTAAGCGCGGACCACTTGACAGACAATGGGGCGAAAAATGGATAACTGATAAGGTATTGTAACATCATAATATTTCTGGCTAGTACAAGAAACGGAAATTTCTCAACGGGAAGAACTGGATTTTTTTTCTCGAAATTGACTTTTACTTGAATAAAACATTGCATCGGCATTGGCGCATGGGTCAAGTCTCGGCAGCTACCACATTCTATTAAATGAGGAAAAATTTTGACTCAATATGGCCTAAGCTGCCCGCGCAAGCGATCGCCTCCCATAAGCGACCACCTTGGCGTGACATTTTGGTCGGTCGAGCCGGTTCAACTGTTATGTAATGTGTATCAAAAAAATATAACTCCATTGGCATTTTAAGATGTTCAGTTTAAACGATTGGAAATCAAGGCCATTCTGACTGGATTTTATATGTCAATAAGCAGCAGAAATATTAATAAATGAATGTCTAATTTGTCATAACCATCTCTTAATGCTATCGAAGCAAACAGTTCCATAACCTGTCATTTCGATAATTTGCTGAATATGGCATGCTCTTTATAGGGTTTTAGTTTTGCGCGTTGAATTCTTTATTCCCTTGATGTAATGTGAACAAAATGAACAACTGATTCGGTACAAATGTCTAGTCATTAACGGCGGATTTTTAGCGGAAACAATCTTTACAACTATTATTTTATGGTGCCAATACTCTGTCTATATTTTCTTGTTACTGTTCGTGAAAGCAAAGCAAACTTTACGTTCAAGGGGGTTAGCAGGTAAATGCCACCCCTCGCATGACGTTTCTTTACATTAGACCTTTTAAACTCGGGTGGTTTGTTTTCCCATTTCAGACCACGTAATTTTGGGATCAATATCAGTATCTAGGCAACTGCGCACCTACCCCTCCCCTAACCCAACAGGTTATAATAAGTTAGTGTTACTGTTGGGTTAGTGGAGGGGTAGGTGCGCAGTTGCCCAGATACTGGTATTGATCCTAATATTGTCTAGAGGATTGTTCTAGAGAGCATTATCACGTGGTCTGAAATGAGACAATCTGCCCAAGCTAAAAAGATCGATTTTGAATAGGGTTTTTTTTTTAAAAAATATAAAATAAAATATCTGTTCATTCACCCCTTGGAAACATTTTCGATTTGACAGCTCTTTGTCCACGGTTCTCAGTGAACGTTGCCATAGCCACCTGTTTTGATAAGCAATTCCTTAATTCACGATTTTTTGTTCTTTCCGTAAAAGTTGCAGTTTTAGTTTCATTCTTGTTAATGTCATGCAATGATTCTTGTGCCAATTATGCTCCCTCAGGGGCGTCGCGATAAAATGCTGAAACGAAAGGAGTTATTGATGAAGTCATAGGCAGCAAATAACTATCTTATCTTTTATGACATGCCAAGATCATTAAGTTCTACGCCACTTGGTATAAGGCGTCCTGCGTCTCGTGGAACAAGTTTTAAGGAATTTTACTATTAGTTCGATCAGAAATTGATGCATAGAGCCGTCACAGTAGTACTGCAGGGTTCGCACGGGTCCTGGAAAACCTGAAAAGTCCTGGAATTTTGTTAAAGCATTTTCCAGGACTGGAAAGTCCTGGAAAGTTCTGGAAATCTGTTAAACTCAACTGAAAAACATGAAGTGTATGGAAGACAGTAGGGAGAATTAACATTGAGATCCTGGGAATGTAGGGGTTAATGTGAATTTTAGAGCCCTTGAAAACTCAATCTGAGTCCTGGAAAAGTCCTGGAAATTTGTTTCTGAAAAAGGGTACGAACCCTGTAGTACTCGGGCATTCGTTTAAGTTTTCCTTCGTGCATGCTTTGTTAGTTTCTAGACGATTCGATCCAGCCTGAGGGGTGCAAGCATGTTAGTTGAAACTCGAATTTATCTCAAAGACGGGAGTCAACCAGTTGAGGAACAAAAATATAACAAGTATTGCAGCATTTCTTTAATGATTCTTCCATACAAAGCAAAGCAACAACATGAAAATTCCGATTATCAACCAATGAAAACAGCAAACAGTGATTAGTTATGCATACAGTTTGTTTCGTATGCGAGCTCTCATGCGCAAAAAGCAGTCATGCATAGAACGAAATCGCTTACGTATTATTACTAAGTGTTATACTATGGGGACGTCTTACCGGCCCATTCACGCTGGAATCATACGTAAGAGCTGACAAAACAATGATAGCAATACAATCTTTGTGCCATGTGATGATACAAAACACGAGATTGAAAAATGCTTTACATGTGTAAAATGGAGCGGGGGAGGGAAACCGGGGAATGGAAGAGAGGAAGGAACCGTACCCGTTTTCCTCGCGTTTACCGCCTCCCTGACCCTTTCCAAGTTTATGCCTGCCACTCAAGCTTATCATAACCGGCTGGCAGAGGAGAAAAAGAGAATGGAGTTGTAACACGCTTGCATCTTTGTATACCTGATAGGGCCACATTTAGCCTGATCTGCTAATAACGGGAAAAAAGACTCCAGAAGATTGCCAATTGAAAATAAATTATTTGGAAAATGGACCAGCATGTACATGTCGCTCCGTTACTATTTATCGTGTTTTGCGCTTTCAACGGTACTCGTTAAACAAAAAAATTGTAACTTGGGTTGATAAATGGAGGCTGTTTTACAGAGGAGGGCTACGCCGTAATAAAGAAAAACCGCAGAGTTAACAATCGACTGATCAGTTCCAGGTTCTTAAGGACAAAGCATTACAACAGAGACTCTCCTAAACTGACTATGCTGGATATAACTTCCCGACATTTACAACTTGCCAAATAACAGACCATGACTTATTTAAGTCTTCCATGAACCCTGGCTTCAGAGGTTTCTAATGGCGCTAGTTGCAGTACCATACTAATATCTCCTGACTTCAGTAGTAATACACGAGACCATCATACTCGAAAAACTTTTCTTTCACTCTTTCTTCTGGGTGAAGACAGGCACTGGGCGAGGAACGTTTGTCCCAGCCAGGCCTTAGACAAGACCACGAATCAGCACCACTTGATCCAATGAGAGGGATTGGGGAGACAGCGGACATGATCATCCTGACGAACTGTTCAAAAGCTCCTTGCCCCAGAGCCAAGACATGATGATCATCGTTAACTGGAACTAACCAGTCATCTGTGATGATATCATCGTATCTTGATTGAGCAATGTTGCAAAATTTTCTCCGCCTACCGTGGAAATCCCGCATCCTCTCGCTTTTATTACTCCCATGTCTCACGAGCGGGGGCGGGGCACTCGGGATTTCAAGTCACGGGGATGATGGAATAGGCCGGGCAAATATTAGCCTCCCACGCAGACGTTCTAGAACGTCTGCGCACAGGGAGCCCACACAAGCAGTGTGTCTGTTTATGTTCGAAATATAAAGAAATGTATGGGAGAATATTGAAGAGTCTTAATATCGTAAACTTATATCGAGGAATGTCTAAGTTAAAGCTCAAAAATAAATGTAAACGTACCTCAATTACTGTGCATTGTCGTTTCTGTGGCTCTAAATGGACGAATTTGGGCGATTTGGTGGGTTTTGCGTTTGACTGTTGCTATTTAACGTAGAAACGACAATACACAGTAATTGAGGTACGTTTACATTTATTTTGAGCTTTAACTTAGACATTCCTCGATATAAGTTTACGATATTAAGACTCTTCAATATTCTCCCATACATTTCTTTATATTTCGAACATAAACAGACACACCGCTTGTGTGGGTCCCTGTGGTCTGCGTGGGAGGCTAGGCAAGATATCAAAAACCCCAAAATTCCTAAGGCTTCCAACAAGTTCCCCCTTACCTAAAAAATCCCTGGATCAAAAATAAACTTCAAGAAAATCCCATGCCGAAATGTATGCAATGTAATGCGACACCATTTTTAAATTATAACAACGGTAAAACAAGTTTGGTTGCACACTTGGAGCCCTTTAATCCCAGAGATACGCGGAAACTCACTACCAAGAATCTTAAATATTCATATTGTTTTAAGGCATCCAAAAGATGAATTGAAAAATACCGCAAAAGAAAATTTGTCCCCCAAAACATCTTCGTTCATCCCCGTAACTTGCAGTTGAAGTCCGGTGTAAGTCCTCTTGGAGAGCATGTAGTCCGCGTCATTGAGGGAATTTCATGTGCGGTTTTTTTTTTAGTTTTGGGGGCGAAGCTAGCTGCGAGGGAGTCTTTGCGAAAAGTAAAAAGTAAGAAACCAAGCTATAGGCTTTGGAAGGATGGGATGTCTGTGGCCAGTAAACTCTTTTGGCGGCCATCTTGAATATGAAAATCACGTGCTCAAACTGCGAAACATATTATGGTCCATAACACTCATTTCCATTTTCCTTCTATATTCTTGCTCCATTGTAAAGCTGAGTGAGCTCGTTTCCCGCCGTTAGACTATCATACATTCTTCCGAACATTTCCGTCGATTTACCTCCTCTATAACAGAGAAAAGTCCCTGACATTTCCAGCTTATTAATGGTGGCATAAGCCTATCAGTTCATGTTATGTGAAACAAAGTATTTCGAGCGCATGCGGTCACGACAGCCAACAGTCTCTTGGAAATAGTGCTGGATTTCATGTTCAGTTGAGGTTTTGGTTTATAGTGGAAAGTTCATAAGCTGGGAACGGAAGCAGTTTGCAAGGTGGAAATTATGGCGCGTATAACCCACTGAAACAGTTTAAGCCGCCATCTTTACGGCCAGCAGCTTAGCAGTGCGAAGCGAAAGTTGTTACAGGACTTCGTGGATCGTGGATGGGCTCAAACAAGAAGTTTTCATTCTGCTACACTTGAGAAATCTGATGCAAACGCTTATATTTTAGCTTATTTGGTCTTTATAAGACCTATTTCAAGAATCGTAGAGGAGGAATACATACAAGAAGGACGCAAAATGTTTTGGAAATTCGACTTGCACCCCAGCTCTGCTATAGATACCATGTTAACAAGAGAGGTGAGTTTGTATATATGCCTTTTCACTCAGTCATATTAGGTGTTTCGAGTTAACCTTAACGATTGCCTCTGAATTTTATCCCAAACGAAATATATTCAATTACTAGGACTGCACTTTGAGCGAAATATTGGACGAAGATGACGTTCTGCAAGAGACGAAATCACAAAATAGAAAGTTGGTGGACTTGTAAGTAGAAATTTGTGGTCGTCTAAAAATTTATCTTGATTTCCAAGTCAGTAGCGTTTCAATTTAGTAACTTTGACTGCTATTAACAGGCCAAATATCTCCATGTTTTTCTAGCAAGAGTTAAAGTAAGCCTCGTATAAGCCTATATACAATCGATTTCGTTCAGCCAAAACTCTCTTTAAAGGAATCAAATGAAAAATAAATAATTTGGTCGCCTCGGAAAACCATACCACTGTAGATTAACGTCATCAGGGGAGGAGGAAGGGAAATGGTTTAGAGGAAATTGGGAAGTTTGGGTAATATGATATTGATAGCAAACGTTTCAACAAGCTTACATCCCTACATTGACGCAGATAATCATTAGAGTTTAAACTACTCTGCATTAAAATTGTCCTCGATCACACCTCTAGATCTCTCGGTCTCTTAAGGATTAACTCTATCCCAGATGTTAGTTGCACTGATATGGCCAGTGCTATTTTGTGGAGAAATGTTTTTTTGGGGGGAGCTTCAGGAGAATTGTACTTGCATGATGTGTGCCTAAATGCATTAATCCACAATTTATAATGAATTTTTCATTTTTGTTGGGTTGAATGTCCCTAAGGTCTTGATTAGTATCCCTCTCATAATATTGTAACCAACTTCAACTTGTTTCACTTGGATTATTTGGTAGTGATGATTGACACCACATCAAGCAAAATTAAAACAACTCTCAATGCATGTTCACACATATCTTGCATGCTATTTGTTAATCTTTAAATTACAAGAACACTGGACATCACAGTAGCAATTATTAGACACACGTCTTCAGCACAAGTGTCCAATACAGTCCTATAGTTACAAGATTCTGTTGAAGTCCATTTTAACCACCCAGACAGGAATGTGACACAATGTGATGGGTTAATGTTTGACCTATAAAATTCAAGTTATGAGCCTTAAGGCTTGCTTTTTTTGCTAGCTTTAGTTTGAGGAAGACTTTTTCCTGAGAAGCTTATCAGAAGTAACTTAGTGTTTCAAATATGGTTAGGCCGATGTTTAGAAGCAATTTTACATCTAAGAAACTCACGATAACAAAAGTCATGATAACTTTATTCATGGTCAAACAATCGCACGGAGAAGTCAAATGCAAACAAACTGAAAAGCACATTTAAAAGTGTCTCAGCATATCATTAATACAGTACACATAAACATACAGAAAAACTGTTGCAGTAGGAGGCTGCCTTTTACTTAACCTTTTATTATGGATAAGGTATTTATCTTTTAAATTTTGAAGTTAGCGTGATAACTCAAGATATATGTTTTTGCCTGCTTAAACATGTAGATATAGAATTATGGATATCATGGATTAAGTTACGGTTATGGATAAATTATTTGTCAGAATCATCGCCCCATATAGCCTCTTTTCTAAAGAAATGCAATGGCCCCTGAAAATGAGGCAGCAGTAGCTGTCCAGTTGATATTACAACAACTGTGATCATTCTGTTGAGCTAAATCTGAAAGTTGTAATTACTTAGGGGAGAGAGAGAGGGACTGAGGGGAGGGGGACAGGAGGTACTTCTTATCAGAATGTTTCTACAATTCAAGAAGAAGAATGAAAGAATAGTTTTTTTTTACATTAAACGAACTTTGAACTCGATCAGCTTTTGATGTCACAAAATCTTGTAAAACTTACAGTGCAAAAATGTGAGAATCTAACCATGCAGTAATGTGTAGCATGTATAAAAAAAGAGGAGATCAAGCTGTTTGAAAGGTAATTTGTTTACACTTGAAACATATAATATATTTATATATATTTATTCACTTTTTGCTTGATGTCTCAGTTTTATAAGACCAGAGATCCTAGAGGAACTAGTAAATCTAGTTCTACAACCACCAGATGAAAATAAGGAGGAATGTCTCAAATACAAGTGAGTCAAGGCACTGTAATATGTGTGAAGATATATCTGTACTTAACTGTTTCTCCATTACCCACAGTGGGTATGGATATAAGGGGACTTGACATTATTTCTACAGTGTTACTGTGGGTAGGCAGTGTTAAAGGGTGATTTATGCAAACCATGTAGTCCATGTCCAAGAGAAATTAATAAGAGTGCATGATATGCATGGATGAGGATCTGCCTCCCAGATAGAGCATTTCAAGGCTGCATGAGCCCGTGCACATTCTGGCAACTCAACTCTTAAACTGCCTCTTTCCACTCCATAGTACGAATGGATACTGGCAGACAACTTGGCAGAGTGGCCGCACACTAGTAGTTTCATGCTTTACATAAACTAGGACAGGTAACCTCTGACGGGGCAGATAATCTCTAGAACAGGACCTTGATTTACTTTGCACCTGTCAGAATAGCAATGTCTAACAACCAACAATAGTAAGATCTTTCTTCTCTCCAGTCATTTCAAAACTTTGTGTCTTAATATGGTGGGAACTTGTTTTCTTTGTTTCAGACATCCTAACATGGCTTGTGAAGTGTTAACAGCAGATGTATATGCAATCATTGACAAGCTAACAAACAATGAGGTATATTACACTGTGCCTTGCCAGTCTGAATTGGTCTTCGTTTTTATGGAGGAGTAAATTTAGGTATCAAAGGGTAAAAAAATTTAAATTTCTGTACAATGTCAGTTGTCTTCTCAGAAAACTGCTCCACCCTGAGAGCAACTAGTTATTATTAGATTTCCCAGAGAGTGCTCTGATTGCCTCCTGTTTTGGCATTCTATGATGGGTGGCAGCTTGTTTCTATCCTTACCCTCCTTCTATCTTTTCTACCCTGCAAGTTTCATTTTCACATTTTCACAGTCCAAAGCTAAATGATAAGCCATGGAAGAATGTCTTTCTTTGCTCAAATCTAAGATGGAAATGTCATGCCACTAGTCAATGTTGAAGTGCAATATAAATTTACTGAGTCTCATCTGTGGTCTACACTACTTCCCAGATTACTGTGTAGTTTTTTCCTGGAACGTAACATTTTCATCTACCATCGCAGTCACTTTTTAACATTGGCGAAATTATGATAGGCTCAACAATGTAATATACATGTAGATCTAGTTAGTTCAAGCACAGGGATGTGACTGCTAGCTTATGCAACATTTGTGTGATAAATGTCATGAAGACCTTATTTACAGTTCTTCCACTATGTTCATCTTGTTACAGGATCTACTCAACAAAATCTGGTCATTTATGGAATCTGAACCTCCCCTTAATCCTCTGCTAGCAAGGTGAGAAACTGTTCACTCCAGAACTGCTAAATACATCACACTTGCTATTAACACAAATTTTGAAAAAGCAGCAAACAAACTGGATCAAAGCAAACCAGTGGCAGCCCACAGACATGATTTTTTGAGCCTGTTAAACTGGATTTTTGTTTCCCAAAAGCTCCAGTAAGATGATTGCTGGTGGTTAAAAATAATTGATGATCTAGGGAAGGTGCAGTGACTGCTTTGTCAGTTGCATGAAGCTTCAAGGCTACTCATGTTGGATTCTCGAGATGCTAATCAACAGTAATTTATTATGGTTTACACAATTAAACAAAAATTGGAACCAACCTACCCATATTATATGGTACAATGGAGAACAAGATTGTAACTATCATTTGCAGGGCCCAAACCCTCAGGAAATAAAGAAAAAAATTAAAGAGGCCTATTTAAAAAAAATGGTTATGTTCAGTGCTTTGCTTTTGCAAACCCTATTAATTCCTATAGAATAAATGAATCTTCTAATACTAAAATTTACTGAAGCTCTTGTGAAAAGGCAAGTTCTAAGGTTTAATTAAGTGTTATCAGATTTAACTACTCATACCTATTTTTAACATTAAGACTCTTTCTTTCAGTTTCTTCAGTAAAGTTATGGGTGTTCTTATAAGTAGGAAGACATCTTTGGTAAGCATGCTTTTAACTTCTTGGTAAAGAAAGAACAGAAGTTGTGCTATATTTAATTTGGATCTGAGGTTTCCAATGTTATTAATTGCAGATGTTAGAGTACTTAAAAAGTAAAGAAGATTTTGTCAATGCCATTGTGAAACACCTTGGGACATCTGCCGTCATGGACTTACTCCTTCGGTTAATTACCAGTGTGGAGTCTCCACAACTGCGGCAAGACTTACTTGAGGTAAAGCTCAATATTTTAATTCCCTTTCTTTTATTCTGACATTACAGTTAAATTTTAAGCTAGGTTTCATTGTTTTGTCTTAATTGACCCATTCAACTTGTGGCACTTAATCATTCTTACTAAACAGACACCTACAATTGGAATTTGCTTGTTGAACGTTCCTACTGTTTGTTCTACTCAGTAATTTGTGTTTTGTTTACTTTTGTTTTCTTTGTATTGCAGTGGTTAAATAGTCAAAAACTAGTGGAGAGTTTGGTCTCTCTAATTGACCCTGAAATCGACGAAGAGGTTAGTTCATTAGCCTTTTGCTTTGTTCTCATCAGAAAATGGCTCCTTAAATAAGTACAGCTGAACCTCCTGTAAGCGACTACCCAAAATGTCAATCCTAGGTGGTTGCTTATGGGAGATAAAGACCACATTGGGTCACAATGTTTCCTCATTAGCATATGGTAGGTTTTACATGTCTTGTTCATGTGAAAAGTCAATTTCTAGAAAAACTCTGGTACTTCCCATTGAAAAATTTCTGTCTCTTGTAACAGTGCTACAACATCTAAGTTATTACCCAATATCCACTCTATTATCTGTCAAGTGCTCGCTTACAGGAGGTTAAAAACTGAAGAAAATTTTGAACTTTTAGCTCTAAAAGTGGTTGTGGTCACTTACGAGAGGTGGTCGCTTACAAGAGGTTCCAAATATAGTGATCTGACTTGGAAAATTTTGGTATTTTGGAAAACTGGTCACTGAAGAGAGATGGTTGCTTACGAGAGGTGGTCGCAACCAGAGGTTCAACTGTATATTTATTATTCTAATGTATAGATTTATTTGTCTTTCCATCCATTCGTTAATTAGTTGACTTATTAATTATTTTATTGTTAAATTTATGTGATTGGGGTAAGTTAACAGGTATTTTCTATCTTCTTTATCATTTAATATCTGACTAGTATCCCTGGTTGCTTTTTGCTCTGACTCCACTTTGGAAACACTTGAAACTACTCTTATGTGAATTTAAAGCAAACGCCAACAGAGCTACTTTAATTTGTTTCTGCAGAGAAGCTGCAATGCTGCACAGAGCCTGTGTGATGTAATCCGTTTAAGTAGAGATCACATGTCACAACTCCAAGAGAACGCTGATCAAGATCCTTTGCTAGATGCAGTTCAAAGGTATTATGACTATGTTAGTTGAGTTGAATAATTCCGTCCTGTTTGTTCCAATCTTGGGAATTCATCAATCGGAGAAGCCTGATGGTACATAATTTCTGATGGTAGTTTCTGTGGTACAAAACAAGTAGAAGAAATGCTGCTCGCACTTGCAGATTATTCCAATGATTTGCTTCTACCAGGCATGCTCCCATTTAATTTTTCATACTCTTTGGTGAAGAGGTACAGTGAGTAGGTAATAGACCAATTTGGATATATTAAAATTCAGTCGAAAACAATTATAGACATCAGCACAAGGCTATTGGGAATAAACCCCACAAATTATATCATTAGCTATTTCCTAGAGCCTAGTGCTGAGGTCTGTTGTTTTAAGCTGAATTTTAATAATATTGAAGTTGGTCCATTTTCTCATCTTTGAACACACACAAAAGTGACACCAGTCACACGAACACTGTTCAACATGCTAATTAGGCCACTACACTACTACATGTATTTTTAATTGTTTAGTATCGCTTTCCATTTAGGAGAGAAACTGTGTCAGAGTTATTAGATCATATGCTTCATGATGCTCAACTTCATCCTGATGTAGCACTGGTCAATGGAATCTCTGTTTTACTCACACTGTTGGAAGTCAGGAAAGGAAGGTGTGTGATTTTGTTATCGCTTGTCATACAAGCTTCTTGTTTCTTTTGCTTAAGGAGAAGAATTGTAACATGGCTTTTGCACATGATATTTTTGCTGCCATTTAAATCACATCTGTCGTTAACCAATGATTTATTGTTTTTACCCATAGTGGAGAGGGAGAAGAACCAATGACTGCCTTGGATGCAGAAAGACTTGCACAAGGTACAAAAAAATCCCTCTTATTCCAAGTGTTCTGTTTGTAAAAGAAAATTTATGAGAAAAATAAATTTACAGTTGAGTTTCATTTCAGTGTATGTTGGTTTTATAATTTTGTTAGAATTTTTGTTTCAGTTTCAGGTCCTAGCTAGTCCTGAAATTGAAGACTTCAAAAAATTTTAAAATGTTTTCTTGTCAAACTTAGCTTAACTGTACTTAAGGTTTTCTTTTCCTGAATTTAGCAAGGTATTCTGGTATGTTTTACAGGTGTCAGTGCTACATTAGCTGCTTTAACTCCACGACTCAAAGACTTCCATCAGCTTCTGGTGGATCCACCTCCAGTAAGCCACTACCTTTTTTCTTTACCTTTCATTAATCATTGTTGAATCATGATTAAGAGACATTTTCGAAAACATTTACTGCTCTGTGGTTCTGTATCTTTGTAAGTGCTACATTGATCCTTACCAAAAAATGTTCATAGGGACTGGGATCACTAGGAAAATCTGACTGTGGTAACAAGATGGCTGTGTTACAGGGATGCTTAGAGATCAAAACTTTATTTTTTTAATCAAATAATAGGGGTTGGAGAAGGGGTGCATTGTGCTAGAAACTAACTAACTAACTTGTGTTAACCATCTTTCATCATTTTTGTTTCCTCCTCAGATGAAGCCAATGCTAACAACAATAGGAACTCTAGACCCTCCCCTTGGGAACGCTCGACTTCAAGCCTCCAAGTTGATCGCTGCTATATTAGCCACAAATAGTGATACAATAAATGCTGAACTAGCTAACTTAGGAACTTTACAAGTTTTATGGGTAAGTATCCAAATCAAAATTACAATTTACAATATAGAGGTGTTACATTCTATGTCATAGATGTCTTCATAATGCATTGTTGTTAAGCTTCAGAGTATCTATTGTTGATCAGTAAGACTGTAAGCAGCTGAATTGCTCTTCCCCAATTGTAACATCCTTGTTGTTCCCTACATTTTTGTTTTTTGACCTAGCAAAATGATTAACAGAATACACTTTGAACAAAGTACACAGTATTACAGTATGTAATTCAAAATCTGCGAAAAGCTTCACTATGTTCTCTTACTAGTACAAAAAATACATTTTACTTTTCAGTAGTGCAACTCTGATCTGTTCCCCTCTTCCCCCCTCCTCCATTATATCACTGATGCGACCAGTACTATAGATTACCCATTGCAAAATTTGTTTGGTGATTTCCATTATTCTTGGGATACTATTACCTTTAGTACTGTTGCTTTGGACACTCATAATCAAAGCTTATTAAATTCTTTTTCTTATTCTACCTTATGCGTAGCTACAGGTGTATTAATTTTGAAATAGCTTATTCACAATTGGTTTTAGAAATAGCCTCTTGTTTTTACTGGAGGCCAGGATCATGCAAGTCTGCACTGACTTTTTGTTTTAAATCCGATTTGCAGGAGTTATTTTTCAAGTATTCATGGAATAATTTTCTCCATGCTCAAGTGGAGAAGTGTATAACCACAGTTTTAAACAATCCTCCGACTGAAGAAGACGGGGAACAGTCTACTCCTCTAGTTGATGTTGTAAGTTTCCCCTAGACACTTTGCTCAAATTGTAGCTGAGTTTTTTTTTAGGATCTTCTCTGTTATTGCATGTGTTACTACCAAGTGAATTTTATATTGTGCTCTGTATTACAGAGTCAAAGCACCCTGTTTTATGATCACTGTTATTTAATCACCGTTTTTCTGTTTTCTCTTTATTGCAGTTATTTAAAGATTGTCAAATTATACAAAGGATACTGCAGGAATGGGATGATCTTGATTCAGAAACGTAAGTGAAAAGGTTCCAAACATCACAAAGTATTTTCAGCTCCTAAAAATATTGGAAGGCAGACTGTTTGTCATTGTTAGAACTAGCCTGCGAACAGGCTCCCAGCGAGGTCGGAAAAAAAAATTCGACGAGCGAGTGGGAGTCGGAGCGTCGTGACTCCGCGAGCGAAGCGAGTGGGATGCAGGGGAGCCTGTAGACATTGTTTTCAATGTACCATTCCGCCCCTTGGTTATTAGCCTGTTACATATCTGTCAAGGAGGTAATTAAACCTGTCAAAATTGATGGGTTTCCCCACGCTGATGAATCGGCTTTTCATAACAATCTACCCTAATAATTGATGGTAAGTAAAGTAGACAGTAGCCTCCCACGCAGACATTCTTAGGCTTGTCACGCGTTCCTCCCCACGTCTGCGTAGGAAGCTAAGTAGACAGCAGCGCCGTAGCTAGTAACAGGCCAACCGAGGCACTTGCCTCGGTCATTTCTTTGGCTTTTGTTGTTTATAGTACCTAATACCTAGGAAGAGAACTCAACCATGGACTGATTGCCTCAGTCATAAGTTATTCATAGACATTGCCTCAGTCAAAATTTTTTTCTGGCTACGGCCCTGGACAGGCCAAACACGACTCTTACGAGAAAAGGAGAAAACTAGAGGTCCTAGAGCCGTTAGATCGTGCTAGGCGGCAAGCTTTAAGAGGTCTACAATCACATATACAACACGCAACACAGTCGACAGACTTGCGCGTAATGAGTTAAATTTAAATCCTGCGGTACTAAAACAATCAAAGGAGGAATAAACCTGTACATCGAGCTCCAGGAACATAAGCTCGATCAGATACCTGCAAGAAACATTATAATTTCTCTAGACAAGCCTATAGCTTTCTCGAAGTAAGGCTACGAAGGAAAACGTAGGAGGGCAAATATGACACCCGTGATAAGAATCTACCTACTGTACTTGCAAACAGTTCTAATCATAGCCGGGCCCGGCGTCACAAAATAGAATGCGAGTAAGAAACACTTTGACGGTAAATGTCATATTTTGTCCCTTCAAAGCAAATACTTGGAGACTTAAAAAACAAATCTTGCAATAGAAATGAGCCAAAACAATACACCAACACATTGCAAATTATAGAGGTGTCAAACTCAACGAAGCAACACGCAGATAACAGCGGAAATCATGCAGACCTATGACTTCTTAAAATTTGCCGCCTAGCATGATCTAACGGCTCTAGTTTTCTCCTTATAACACAATACGAAATGCCTTTCATGAACAAGAGTGAAGCGACAAAAAGGTCGAAAGACCGAAAAATAAACGGCAAATCTACAAATGGCACAAACCGTAGGAGTCGTGTTTGGCCTGTTTATTTTATTTACCATCATAGACGCGGCAACAATTGAAAAATTAGGCTCTTCCCGAAACCAGTCTGTAGAATTCCGAAAACATCGCGCTTCTACGCCACAGTTTCCAGGCATAGCTTCTGCTCACGTTTCAAACAAGAGATGTGACGAAAATTTTGCAAAGAATTGCTCAAAGCTGCTTCAAATTCGTCGTCAGTGAACTGTGCATTGCACACGGAAGCCGTTGTTGACGGTCTCGGCAAGAATTATGCTAATTTACAAGCAGTTATCAAGATCTGTCAATTATTTGTCTCAGAGCTGTCAACAGTCACCGATTCAACCAATCAGATCTTGATACCAGGAGCTGGTATCATGGAACGGCGGCATCAATGGAATGTCTACAGGCTCCCCTGCGCACTTCCTCCTCACCAGACCGCTCTCGGCTTGTCCCGCTCACCCTAGACTACACTCGGCTATCTTGCCCTAAACCCAACCGAACCGGGAGCCTGTTCACAGGCTATGTTAGAACTGTCATCTTTTGTAAAATCGAGTCAGCAACGTTATAGAGTCCAGCATTACTGTCTGATTTTTTTCCAATCCAAATAAAAGTTTCTATGGTCAGTGGAATAATTTTGCAAATGTAGAAGTAGTGGTGAGTGATCAGAGACCTCGCTAATTATTCATTGCAGGCCTTTGTTGCCTGTCATCTGTTACTTGTTTGGCAACAAAAAAGCATGGTTGAATTTTTTTTATTTTTTCATATGTAACTTTGTTCTTTTTGGTTTTATCCAGAGGGCAGATCAACAAACGGAAAGGATACATGGGTCATTTAACAAATGTGGCAAACAGTATTGTTCATAGTGTAGAGAAAGGGAAAAACAAAGCTGCTCTTGATGCAACATTTTCTGGTGAGTATTAAGTATATACAGTAACTAGTTATGTAAGATTTCCTGTGGTACACATATACCTTATTTGACGGTTTAACACATGCATGCAACTATTTTGCGAGTTACTTAGTATTGTATTTTTCCAATCTCCTATTTTCTGCATTCTATTGACATGATAAAATGGCGTAATAGTGGAATTTAATATTTGTACATCAGGATCAAGGTTTGAATGGCAAATCAGTCTTTGAAAATTCCTATTGTGATTGGGGTCCACAGTGGCTTGGCAGCGGTAGTACAGAATGGTTCTGACGTAATTTGAAGTTTTAACAAAATTGGGGACTTGAAAGCCATGATTGATTAAATGTTTGATTGAATGCAGCATTTCCTTGGCTTTGGGCAGTGATTCAACTGATTTCCTAGTTGTAATTAAAGACAGAGTCCACCTGTTGAACTGCTGGATGCACAATCCAGTCCAGACTTACATGAGCATAGACAACTGTGCCTGAAGTCCTGTGTTATTTGTAACTTCTATTAGGTCAATAATATATGCATACTCATTCCACTTTGTTATCATTGAAATTTTAGACTTGCCAGAGAATGTTCGTGAAAGATGGAATGCATTTGTGAGTGGAAAGTTAGCAGATGTCAACAAACAAAACTTATCTGAACTGGTGAGTTTCAGAAATGAGAGTGTGGGTGGGTTAACTACCTACAATCATAGACTGATGTCTTGGGACAGATATGCACTTTTGGTGCATTGGTACACACGCTAGGCGTGAATACATATTATACACCTGCCTAGCCTCCCTTCCACCCCACATACATAGTACCTGCATTTTCTCCCAAGTTTCAACATTGCATTGGAATGTGGAACAGGATAGGTTGGAAGGCTTTTTTCAAAGGTCAGTAGTTGTAAAACACAGATAATTTGTTACATCAGCATTCCAAGGACTTGTGTTTACGACTGATCAGAAGTAGTTTCTTATAGTACAATTTACCTCATTCAAAAGCATGATGAAGTCAACATTACTAGTAAGATATTTAAATTTTGTCTCAACCTATATATTGTTCATTATTTTTAGGTTGGTCATCATTTTCAGTCTTCCTCAGATGATGAAGATGATTTCAAGCCCATCTCCTTTCTGCATACAGAGAGCTCACTTCAACAGGTATACATTGCAAATTAACAAAGCTTCAGCGGTGTGGTGATAGACAATGGCAGATATTTGACAAGAAATTAAATTACAATGTTCAGAGCCATCTACATTGTATCAAAATCACACTTTAAAGAATGTACTTTGTAGTCAGTGGGAATGTAATAAATGTAATGTGTTGCATGCAAGCAAGAAATAATGATGATCTTTTTGACACATGCACACTTTCATTATGACCTTGCAATGGTTATTTTTAGAGTGGTCTCTTTATTCCTGCCCAATATGCATGATAAAGGATCTTTTATGGCTTGGGGGAAAATCTTTACAATACTGTATATATTTTTAAAATATTACCTGAATTATGATAAGAGAAATCTAAATCATCATTCCTTTCCTGTAGGCATTTTCACGGTATCAGATGCAGCAGATAACAACAGAATTCATGGACACATTTGGCCTTGATGAAGATGAGTTTCAAGAACCAGATGACTCTATTACGTGAGTATTATCTTTCAATTTACTATGGTTTGCAAAATTTTGCATGAAAGATTGATTTACTATTCCTGAGAGGATTGTAAATGGTTGCTGTTAAATGTTCTTTTGCCTTTCTGTAAACTTTGTTGCAGTGGTCCATTTGACAGAATCGGAGACATCAGTTTTAGGATAAATGCTCATGAAGATAATGTAAGTTTGGGTTGTCCTTTATTGTTGTCATTTACAAGACTGCAATACTAAATATGTTCAGTTCAGAGCTTGTTTTGATTTTTGAAACATGTACCGGTATGTTTATATTTTATCTTGCGTTAATATTACGTCTTGTCCATTGGATCCCATGTAGTTACTTTACCGATGGCTTGATTTTTTTTACTGTACAGCCCAACACTGCCTTATTTGAGGCTTGTTGTAATGAGAAAATTCAACAGTTTGATGACAGTGGAAGTGATGAAGAAGTAGGTGCTAATTCCAGAGTTGTCTATTGTTAGCTAATGAGCTAGCTTTGAATTAGATGTCACTTTCATGTTAGCAGCCAATTTCATAATGGCAAGTAACTGAAAATTATATTTTTAAATATAAGAAGAGCTGCCCACAGCATCACTTAATCCATAGTTTCCTAGCACATGATTAAGTGGATGTATGAATTATATAAAATGTGAATTTTTAAATAGTTGTATCAGTTGATGAGATAAGATGTAGTTATCTGTATCCCTTACATACATGCTGGTGTCAACACAATGGTTAAAAGTGTATCTTGTTGAACTACATTGTAGCCTTATAATTGATATTATCATCATAACAAATGAAACGCTTTGTTAAATAATTGTTGTGTCTGGGCTAATTAAATGAAACTGTTATTTCCTTCTTTTAGGATATTTGGGAGGAAAAGGAACTCACATTTTCATCCATTGCAGAATCAAGGCAAAGGTTGGTAACTCCATTCAAGTTGTTTTGCCTTGCAGTATGTACTCATACTGATTTCATAGCTTCATTACAGGGAATGAACTGTGATTCTTAACTTTAACTTTTACTTTAGCACCCTGTCACCTGAAGGAGAAAGCGACAGTGAGAGTAGCGGAAGTGATGATGATCTGGAGTCACCTGGTGGCAAAGCTTCCAATGTTGCATTTGAGAATGGCAGCAGTCCTAAGGGATCTCCAGTTAAGCAACCTCCAGCTACGGACAACAAAATGGAAGTAGATCCTACTGATGGTATGCTACTATTAATAGTCTATTATAGGGTGCTAAAGGCTGTCATTAAGGGCCATAACCCTTAACACCTGTTGCAGCTGAGTATGCTTGATTTCCCCTTGATGCTACAGGTGAAATGGCCTGTTGTTGGTAGAATTCACCCACTTAGTACCATGTTTGCTATGGGTGTGGAGAACAAGGCTGCATGTGACTGAAAACTTGATGATAGCCCTGTTTCTTTTAAGTCTTGTCTTAAGATTATACAGCACTGAATACATAATAACCAAATCAATGCACACACTCTGATTGGTCAATCAGCTATGGTTATGGCGTGATAAACCACGCGGGATGTTGGTAGAACACGAGAAGAATTTGTAAATCACGAGCCGCAGGCGAGTGATTTACGAATTCTTCGAGTGTTCTACCAACATCCCAAGTGATTTATCAGCCTATAAACCATAGAAACTTGTGGTCTATTACTTTTATATAATAATTCAGAAGACGCGCGATTTTTCCATGGGTTTACTGGCACAATAAACCATAGCTGATTGACCAATCAGAGCACGCGCATTGATTTTGTTATTGTATAAAGGCTGATAAACCATGTGGGATGCTGGTAGAACACTTGAAGAATTCATAAATCGCTTGCATCAGTGGCTTGTGATTCAGAAATTCTTCACATGTTCTACCAACATCCTGGGTGGTTTATCAGCCTATAAACCATAGAAACTTGTGGTCTATTGCTTAAATAAGGCACATTACAATCGTCATCTTGAATTTACATAATAGAAATATATATTTGTTATTTATTTTAGTATTGTTGATAATCCTTTAAGTTAATTGAGTGAAAGGGATGAATTATGACAGGTTGCATAGTTAAAGTTAGTCGAGTTAAACTACAGGAAAATAACTATTAACACAAGTCTGTGGGATTTAAAACAGTTATTATGGTAGTGCATAACATCAACCAGATTTGAAGCAAAACATTTGTTTGATTTGTTTTCCAGCATGGTCCCTTGCATTTGAACCAGAGGAAGCAGCCGTAGATGAAGCCGTGTCTATGGATGCATCAGATGTTGGCTGGGGAGAGACACCTGCAGCAACAACAGACACAGGATGGGCCACATTTGATAGTTTTAGTGACATAAGAATGGCTCCCAGCAGGTTTGTAGATTGTCTTTCAAATCAGCACTTAATAAGTACCCTGGACTTGTTGTGTCTTGAATAAGCTGTTGTTATACTACGACTTGTAGCTTTTAAGAAAAGTGTATTGAAGTTAAGTATTTAACTCTTGACAGAATTACGTAGCTCTATAAGTGTGGAATATTTGCCTTTCATTTTGCTTGCAAGTATAATTAACTCATCTGGTATTGTCTTGTTAACTGTCCCTGGCAGACATGGTAAGGTAAAGTCTGCATACAAGCCAAGTGGCCCATCAGGCCGGAGCTTCTCCCGGTTTCCTTAGCATGAAGCGACTGAGAGTATTTCTACTCCCCCCTGGATGGGATGCTAGTCCATCGCAGGCATAGTTTGAGCATTTTGCTTCTTCATCATACATACGAAAAACACATCATTTTTTTTTTCATCCTCTTAACTTGACTGTGCTCATTTGTGTTATCATCAGTGAACCATCAGAGGATGCAGGGGATCGTCCAGTTGCCATGGAAACAGAGCCATCAGCTCCTGCTTCACAAGCTGGAGCAGCATACAGTGAGTGAACTACTGTATCTCCATCCATGTTTGATGAGGGGCTTAAGAGGAACTATGACTGACGCAAGTGCTTCACCTCTGTCATTTCACTTGAATGTGTATTAAAATTATTGTGGTGATGTCTCTTCATGTGAAATGCTCCTCTAGTGGCTTTTTTCATGACAGTTATCATAACTTGGGCATTGTTTAATTGGAGTGACTGATCAGTTTTGTGAAGTAGATCCGTTCAAGGTTGTAGGGTTAAATCCTCAAAAGTCAGCAATTTTTTAACTTAATTGCATCCAGCCAACACATGTTTTTTTTTGTTTCCCTGTAGTTGTCAAGGAAGAGTCTAATCCAGACAAACAAGATGAGTCAAGGTATGCATTCAAGCTCTAACATATATCTGAGTGGTTTTTTTATTATTATTTAACAGGATTTAGGATGTCTCCACTGTCAAAGCAGCCTAAGACTAACATTTATTAGTTTGAGATTGAGCACCTGAAATTGTGGCATTGACACAGACTGTACAGTTTGGCCAGTACACTGGCATGTTAAATGAGGAAAGAAGGTTGCTAAATTACCAGGCTAT
Source organism: Platygyra sinensis (assembly GCA_019787425.1). Classification (NCBI taxonomy): domain Eukaryota; kingdom Metazoa; phylum Cnidaria; class Anthozoa; order Scleractinia; family Merulinidae; genus Platygyra; species Platygyra sinensis. The sequence goes on from JAHPZR010019997.1 coordinate 31,995, forward strand.
GATATCTATACCTGTGACCTATAGTTATTTCACAATTGTGGGGTGGGGGGTGGGGGTGGGGGGTGGGGGTGGGGGTGGAAAGAGGAACATTCTTTTATTGCTAGCTAGTTGCTTCTGTCTTTCTCAATTCTGTCTGTCTATTTGCCAACCATGCCACTTTTCACCCCCTTGAATAGAACACAGGGCCTGGTATCCAGTGCTGAGGCTCTTGGAGTGGCAACAGAAGCTGAAGGAAGATCTACAGACAAGGCAAAGCACTCACCACTGGTTGGTAGAGCAGCACTGTACAGGTTAGTAAGGTGTTGTTCGCATGTAAGGAAAAACACAACCTTGCCTGGCTTTTCTGGCTGGTACATTTTCAAAGTTACTTTCAGGCTGTAACAAGTTCTCTTTTATCCAGTGACATTCACTGTATGCTGGTAACTGTGGCTCTTAAAAATATCTACATCTCTTTATTTAGACACGTTTAAAACCTCTTATGTGTGTTATCTAGCAATTTAAGACTG
>JAHPZR010019998.1:0-20000 GCA_019787425.1 Platygyra sinensis
TGGGCCCAAAACAGAGAGGGGGTGGGTCATTCATGTTTTCTTGAACTCTTGGTAAGGGGTGGGTCATGCAATTTTCAGCTACCCATAAGGGGTGGGTCGTCCTGTGTTTTTTTTTTTTTATGGGAATTGGCACCCATTTTGACACAATCTACAACAGAGGTAACTCTTTTTGCACAATATAAAAGCACACTCACACACCACACCCCCGATCCTGGCATACGCACCAGCATATCACTCAGGTAGTGGCTAGCCATAGACAAGCAAAGCCACCCCTTATTAAACGCCCCAGCTCCACACATCACGTGGGAGCTGTTGGCTTTGCTTAAGGCACTTGACAGACTGGTGGGTGTGGTTCCTGGAGTGTGTGTCACTTCCTTTTATTGTTTATAAAAATAAATAAAATCTTTTCAGTTACAAAGGACAAAAACTTTTCAAGCCGATTTGAAAAAGTACACTTGGCTGGTGTACAAATAAGAGATGGTAACTTATGTATTGTAAAATCTGTACAAAAGCTAACGGATTGAGCAGGAGTCCCAGGCAGAAATATTCAAAATACTGCACTCGGTGACATGCTGGTATACAAGAACATCAAATGACCAACTTGCGTCTACGTGATTAAAAACTATAACACAAACAGTGGTGATGTATTTTTAATCAAGATAACGATGGACGAAAACCGAAAAGTTGATATGATATTGGGTCTACATGCTATTTTTCCACCAAGGATACGGGACACATGCACAAGGATCTAGGAGCTGTCTGGCTCATTTACTCCCAGGAACTCACTACAGCCGTTTTTACATGGATCACTGTTCTACGTGCCTGAGCCTAGTGTGAAAAGTAAATGGTCAAGTTTTCTTAGAGTTTACAGTCGTGACTTAAAGTTGCAAGGGCAATGGAAAACAATATAATTTTGCATAATTTTGCATTGTTGTTAGGAAATAAATCTAAAACGTAAGGAGCACCACAAATTCCCATCCACAAAATGTGATTTCTTGGATCATGCAGCCAAATATGTCATGTCTTATAGGGTGTGTGTGTGTGTGTGTGGGGGGGGGGGGGGGGGTTGGGGGTGGGTCATGTGATTTCAGTCTCTATTTAGGGGTGGGTCACTCAGTTTTGTGCCAAATGGAAGGGATGGGTCATCTGTTTTCTAACGCACATTTCGAAATGCTTCTGCCCCCCCCCCCCCCCTGTACTTTTTCACCAGTCCCTAAATTTATAGTTCTCCCATTTCACCCCAAAAATTCTATCTTTTTATTGAACCGTTCAATATGATTTCTTTCATATTTAATTAAATTGCAGCTTTAAAACCGTTGATATTTGGATGAATCTGGTTTCTTCTACAATTCCATAAATAGATTTTTGCAATAAGAAGAAAAATAGTTAAGTAAGGGGCACTCGAGTGAATTAAGGAAAGGGTCTCGCTAATTTTGGAAGGGGTGGTCTAATTTAAAATACATTTAAGCTATTGCTTATAAGCTTGTATACGGTGAAGTATTTGAAAGAAGCTAGCTGCACTTGGTAATTGTGCCTTTTGCCTATCAAAAGTGAATAGTATTGCTTTGATTTCTTTTCCTTTACATCAAAAATCTGATTATCATTAGTCATGGTGGGGGTCGTTGTTGATGGAGTGACAGTGATTATAGTATTCTTTTTAGATCACAGTTAGGCACCGACCCGGGGGTGGGGGGGGTACTTAACAAAGTTTAATACGGGGAGGCTCCGCCCCGAGGTCCAACCCCTTACCCTTTTATATACCATTTTGACAGAAAAGGTACCCCTTTTATATACCTTTTATTGAGAAAAGGTGCCCTTTCACATACTTTCTTTAGAAACAATGCACCTCCTTTCTAAGCCCTTGAAACGAAGTTAAGGAACAATATTCGGGAAAATATCAAGCATTACCAGAAGAAATGTTAAGCAAACAACGAGAGTTATTCATTCAGTCCACGTTGTGAAACAACCGATTCCCTACCCTTTTGTATACCTCAACTTGTGAAATCCCTACCCTTTTATATACCTGACGTCTGAAAAAGGTACCCCTTTCGGGCTGAGCCTCCCCGTATAGGCCATTATAGGGAGTACCCCCCCCCCCCCGGGGGGCACCGAATAGCGAAGTGCAGTCCATACTAGGAAACTTTTTCACGTTAACATCAAAGGACTCAGTATTGTTCAAGCTAAATAGCACATCACTTATATGAAATAAGTCGAAGTCGAAATAAAAGGACGGACTGAGCCATTCACGTGTATTTCTTAATTGTTCCAAATTATACTGTTACTTAGAGCGAAGTTTTCACCGAAATCAGACCACCACTGCAAAAGTTCAGTATAAAATTAAGAATCAGTGGATTTAGAAGTCTTTTAGATCGATACTACAGTTAAACAGGAAAACGTCCCCCTTATTTCGCTAGAGGATGACGCAAATAGCTTTTCAGGTACAGGTACCCCAATTTGAACTAAACTTATCTTTAACCATGCCAGCCTAAGGATTTGATCATGCATTCAAGATTTATCATTTTAAACCCTTTCCTCATAATCGTTTATGATTGACAATTTCGTAACCTTCTCAGTACCTTTCCACAAAAATTGATCGGTTAAATTTGAGCTCAAGGACAAACTCGTAATAAGAACAAATCGTTTATACATACAAATTTAGATCGACAAGCAAGTCACACACCTGAGCGCTGCGTAGGGCGGACCTTTACCCGTCTTGAAGCGATCAATTGAATGAGCACTTAAAGATCGAGCTCCGACTGCGTGAGCATTGTATGAGCACCGGAATAGCTGAACTAAACTTAAATAGCTGTGGACTGAAAATTGAAGAAGAGCATTGAAGAGGTTCGCTGTCAAACCAGTTAAGATACCCGAAAACAACGGAGAACACTGTGTAACGGAAAGGTGGGCCAAACTGCTGAATACCTCGCCACTCAGCATGTCGTTGAATAAGAATAGCATCTAATATGTTATGCTTCTTTAAAGAACGCCGACCAACGAAAACATCGAAAAATATATACTTCTCTAGGGATTTTTAGCCCTTTTAAAGTTAATGTATAAGGAAAAGTGGTTATTTTAATGTTTGTTTGATCAGTTCAGATAATCAAATAGCCAGATGTTTAGATGTTCGGCCGCCATGCCCGGAGGTGGGGGGTTACTCCCATATATGGACAATATAGGTACGTGCCTCGGAATAGGGTATAGTTTTTGAGGTTCTCGGTCCTTAAATAGGGTATCTTTTTTACAAATCTTCTAATATCGGCAAGACCACAACGACAAACCAATGCAAAAGGTTGCCGGATCTTTGGACAGTTGGAGACCTGGATCAGTTAAAATCTCAAGATACTATGCGAAAAACGGTAGACTGATCCCCACGGCGAAGAGAAGAAAAAAATTAAATAAAACAAGCAATGAAATTTAAAACAAGTACAATATAATGTACTTGTTTTAATTTCATTGCTGTTTTGTTTAATTTTCTTCTTCTCTTCGCCGTGGGAATCAGTCTACCGTCCTTAGATAGTGTAGCTAAATTGTATCATTTAATACTGGAGTGGGAAAACGCCAGCCTAAACCAATGTTTGGGCCTCAAAAAGGCTATCAGTTTTCGCTTCCTTTCAAAAACCTTCACTGCACACCCCTATCCAAAATTCGCGGGAGTACCCCCCCCCCCGGGTCGCCATGTTGGTGTCCCTCGGGGAAACACCAACATATGTGGAAAACAGAATGATTATTAATTATCAGAATAGTATCGTATGTCTTTTATGTCGAAAACGTGCGACCCCAGTAATACTCTGGGAAAAATGCCCAGACAAACTTGTGTGACAAGAACAAAACAAAAGTCCACTGTGCGACCTATGTCTTACGTTAAGCATCAGTTTGTTTGTTTATTTTCAATTTTCTAGATAGGATTTTGGAAATGGCAGTTAAATATCATCACTGCATACATAGCGTGCCGTTTATTTGACCTCTGTTGTCCTTCTGGCGTAATCTGAATAGGCTACTGACTCAAAGTGCTTACTCGTTGATATGTGACTTAACATTGGCAGCAAAGGGTAGTTGCGAATCTATACCGGGAAACAACAGAATCACCCCGTCCCTCCTGTGAAAAACCGATAAGCAGTCAGAAAAGCAAAATCTTCAAAGTTAGTAAGAACCCTTTCGATCACATGAAAGACGAACTGTGTAGTTAGTGTCTGCCCCGGTTTTGTTTGTGATAGGTAAAGCACTAGTCAATTCCAGCAGTTCCCATAGCCCCGGGACAACCGCGGGGCACTTGCTCACGTTGTCAGTCCCACAAGTGGGGCATTCGCAACTTTATTGCGGCCCGGGGGCTGGGCATTCGCGTAACACTCCTACTACCTTCCTCATGCTAGAGCTAATTATGGCAAATTTAATATCTGTTTTCAAGGTCCATGTCTGGAATGGCGGATTTAAATCCTTAATCAATAATGAGTCTTTAAGGTGACTCACTACAGTTTTTCTGTGCAACATTTCTATAAATTGTTATAATACGACGCCGGATGGCCGACCAGAATTATGTGTGGCAATTTGTAACAGTTTCAGTGTCAAGAGAGTGTTAATCTGAAATTAGTCTTGTATATCTGTTGAGTACAACAAGTTTATTCAGACGAGCCAGGTTAGCCTTTGGACATCGAGAGTGGGACTTGACCGTCGATGTACAGCTACCTGCTTATTCTAGATGTTCTCAGGGTGCTTAGAATCAAATTAAATTAAATGTGCGAAGCACATTATTTAGATTCTCATAATCATGGCCCTCACTAGAAATAACGTTTGCACAAATTGAGCCGGCAGACGGGAAATCCTTCATTGAAAAAGGTTACACTTGAGGTCCTTTTTACTCGGCCTCTTAATTCTTTCAGGCAAACTGAAAGCAAAGTCATTTTCACGAATTTGAAGAACTTATTTTCTTTGATGTTTGGATTCCGGTTTCCGGTTCTGCCAGGATTCCGGATTCCGGATTCAATATTTTGCGGTTGCCCCCGTTTCAGCTACACGGGAAGCCTTTTCAGCTACACAGGAAGTTATTACAACTAAGGAATTAGGAAGTTGCAAGATGAGAGGGCTCAAATGACCTCGTTGCCATAGCATAAAAGATAAAAGACATCATTTCAGGGCTTAAATCGTGTGATTTCGTATCGGAACGGTACACTTCTAACCAGGATGGCAAGAAAACGATTTCTTCATTTGGCCGTGCTTGTAATCTTTATTCTTACTGCGTCGCTGCCTGTCTGGAAAGTACGCATCAAGCTCTACCGAGCAAAAAGGTAAGTTTGAAAGTTTAACTTCTTAGTCACATCTGTAGTACTGCACTGTCTCATGTGGAAGTACCTACCCGACTAACCAAAATTGTCAACTACCGCTACAATACCATGCCAAGAAATATGACACAATCAGGCTGAAGAGATCATAGCAGACCCTTGTTTACTAATTGTACGTATACTTAACAGTATTTCAAATTACTAAATTACAAATGGGTGAGCTTGTTTACAAACATCACAATAGCTTTCTTCCTGGCATTTATGACTCCTGTTTCATGAACGAAAATCAGAGAGGTGCATTAAATATCATACGCGTTCAAGATCAAACCAAATTCAGGATTAGATTTGCCGCAGCCGGCAATTAATTGGAATAAAATACCTTTACATACAAAAATGCTTCCTCTCTCGAAAGCTTTAGAAACAAGAATATCTTTCGTATCTTTTAACCGCGCTAGGGGACAAAAAACATATCCCTTGTAAAACTACCTGTGGATACCGTACACCTCGGTTTGTGAGTTGATCGAGTGATTTGGTGTCTATACAGTAAACAGCAAAAGAATTCACTTCAATTGCCTAAACCCAATATTAAAAATACTCGCAAAATTGTAAATAAGTTAATAGCTGTCGCTTCTGGCAAAAAAGTGAAAGCTGCAACGTCAGTTGACGTTAGGCTTTTTTCAGCGTATTTAAACAATGGTCCGCCTAAGAAGTAGGCAACCCAGCGGCAAAAGTAATTAAAAGCTGTTATCTACTAATTTTTAATTTTAATCTAATCGAGGCATCTGATTGGTCGATATCAAAAAAACGTCGAAAATAGAAGGAATAAAAGTGAAAAAAAAAATACCTATTTTTGACAGTGTTTTCCGTAAACCCTTTATTTCTATGATTTTTAGGCAGTCAGCCGCAAAAGTAATTTTATTTAGGCTGGCCCGTGTCCAGCCGCATTAATTTTTTTTGGCTTTTCGACACACTAATCTTGATACTTTGTCTCCTTACGCCCCGAAACACGTGCTGTGGTAAAACGTGTCGCGGCAACGCATGTTTCAGGAAGTAAGCGAGTTTAATTAAAGTACGGAACTTGATATGGTGAACTGGTCCTAATTGGCTCTTTGGCTGGACTTCCATATCTTCGCTACACAGTGCTAATGAGACCCAAGAAGGTCAAAACAGCTGTCCACTGTTGCGATTCTGGTTTATCAGTTCTCGTCATGTTGGCGGCGTCTCGAAACGATCTTCACGTAGTGTGATTTTGTACAGGCGGCGCAATCTCTCAATGCGAGGAGTTCTGTTTTTTTCTCTTTTGCTGATGCGAACGTTCTGCGAAATATGACACGTGGCATATACTATCACATAACGAAACGTGTCTCTCGCCTTGCAACATATGGAGGTGTTGTGTTACAACAGTTTGAAATCACAAAGTTTGTATGGGAACGCAACGGTTTTGCTGGAAAAGTCAATCATTTTTATATTTTGTGAATACCCTGTTGCTGAGTTGTATTGTATGGTATTTGCTGCTCCTTAGGCCGATCTAACGCGCCTGCAGAACAGGCGTAATGTTTTGCTTTATATTTTAGGAGAACAGAGGCGAAAGCGAGAGGAGCGCGATTCGCGCGCGAGGGGAGGAACGCAAAAAAATCAGCGGAATTTGTTTGCGGTCCTTCCCTCGCGCGTGACTCGCGTTTTGTGCTCGCCTCACTTTCGCCTCTGTTCTCCTAAAATAAACCAAAACATTACGCCTGTTCTGCAGGCGCGTTAGATCGGCCTAAGGAGCAGCAAATACCATACAATACAACTCAGCAACAGGGTATTCACAAAATATAAAAATGATTGACTTTTCCAGCAAAACCGTTGCGTTCCCATACAAACTTTGTGATTTCAAACTGTTGTAACACAACACCTCCATATGTTGCAAGGCGAGAGACACGTTTCGTTATGTGATAGTATATGCCACGTGTCATATTTCGCAGAACGTTCGCATCAGCAAAAGAGAAAAAAACAGAACTCCTCGCATTGAGAGATTGCGCCGCCTGTACAAAATCACACTACGTGAAGATCGTTTCGAGACGCCGCCAACATGACGAGAACTGATAAACCAGAATCGCAACAGTGGACAGCTGTTTTGACCTTCTTGGGTCTCATTAGCACTGTGTAGCGAAGATATGGAAGTCCAGCCAAAGAGCCAATTAGGACCAGTTCACCATATCAAGTTCCGTACTTTAATTAAACTCGCTTACTTCCTGAAACATGCGTTGCCGCGACACGTTTTACCACAGCACGTGTTTCGGGGCGTAAGGAGACAAAGTATCAAGATTAGTGTGTCGAAAAGCCAAAAAAAATTAATGCGGCTGGACACGGGCCAGCCTAAATAAAATTACTTTTGCGGCTGACTGCCTAAAAATCATAGAAATAAAGGGTTTACGGAAAACACTGTCAAAAATAGGTATTTTTTTTTTCACTTTTATTCCTTCTATTTTCGACGTTTTTTTGATATCGACCAATCAGATGCCTCGATTAGATTAAAATTAAAAATTAGTAGATAACAGCTTTTAATTACTTTTGCCGCTGGGTTGCCTACTTCTTAGGCGGACCATTGTTTAAATACGCTGAAAAAAGCCTAACGTCAACTGACGTTGCAGCTTTCACTTTTTTGCCAGAAGCGACAGCTATTAACTTATTTACAATTTTGCGAGTATTTTTAATATTGGGTTTAGGCAATTGAAGTGAATTCTTTTGCTGTTTACTGTATAGACACCAAATCACTCGATCAACTCACAAACCGAGGTGTACGGTATCCACAGGTAGTTTTACAAGGGATATGTTTTTTGTCCCCTAGCGCGGTTAAAAGATACGAAAGATATTCTTGTTTCTAAAGCTTTCGAGAGAGGAAGCATTTTTGTATGTAAAGGTATTTTATTCCAATTAATTGCCGGCTGCGGCAAATCTAATCCTGAATTTGGTTTGATCTTGAACGCGTATGATATTTAATGCACCTCTCTGATTTTCGTTCATGAAACAGGAGTCATAAATGCCAGGAAGAAAGCTATTGTGATGTTTGTAAACAAGCTCACCCATTTGTAATTTAGTAATTTGAAATACTGTTAAGTATACGTACAATTAGTAAACAAGGGTCTGCTATGATCTCTTCAGCCTGATTGTGTCATATTTCTTGGCATGGTATTGTAGCGGTAGTTGACAATTTTGGTTAGTCGGGTAGGTACTTCCACATGAGACAGTGCAGTACTACAGATGTGACTAAGAAGTTAAACTTTCAAACTTACCTTTTTGCTCGGTAGAGCTTGATGCGTACTTTCCAGACAGGCAGCACGCAGTAAGAATAAAGATTACAAGCACGGCCAAATGAAGAAATCGTTTTCTTGCCATCCTGGTTAGAAGTGTACCGTTCCGATACGAAATCACACGATTTAAGCCCTGAAATGATGTCTTTTATCTTTTATGCTATGGCAACGAGGTCATTTGAGCCCTCTCATCTTGCAACTTCCTAATTCCTTAGTTGTAATAACTTCCTGTGTAGCTGAAAAGGCTTCCCGTGTAGCTGAAACGGGGGCAACCGCAAAATATTGAATCCGGAATCCGGAATCCTGGCAGAACCGGAAACCGGAATCCAAACATCAAAGAAAATAAGTTCTTCAAATTCGTGAAAATGACTTTGCTTTCAGTTTGCCTGAAAGAATTAAGAGGCCGAGTAAAAAGGACCTCAAGTGTAACCTTTTTCAATGAAGGATTTCCCGTCTGCCGGCTCAATTTGTGCAAACGTTATTTCTAGTGAGGGCCATGATTATGAGAATCTAAATAATGTGCTTCGCACATTTAATTTAATTTGATTCTAAGCACCCTGAGAACATCTAGAATAAGCAGGTAGCTGTACATCGACGGTCAAGTCCCACTCTCGATGTCCAAAGGCTAACCTGGCTCGTCTGAATAAACTTGTTGTACTCAACAGATATACAAGACTAATTTCAGATTAACACTCTCTTGACACTGAAACTGTTACAAATTGCCACACATAATTCTGGTCGGCCATCCGGCGTCGTATTATAACAATTTATAGAAATGTTGCACAGAAAAACTGTAGTGAGTCACCTTAAAGACTCATTATTGATTAAGGATTTAAATCCGCCATTCCAGACATGGACCTTGAAAACAGATATTAAATTTGCCATAATTAGCTCTAGCATGAGGAAGGTAGTAGGAGTGTTACGCGAATGCCCAGCCCCCGGGCCGCAATAAAGTTGCGAATGCCCCACTTGTGGGACTGACAACGTGAGCAAGTGCCCCGCGGTTGTCCCGGGGCTATGGGAACTGCTGGAATTGACTAGTGCTTTACCTATCACAAACAAAACCGGGGCAGACACTAACTACACAGTTCGTCTTTCATGTGATCGAAAGGGTTCTTACTAACTTTGAAGATTTTGCTTTTCTGACTGCTTATCGGTTTTTCACAGGAGGGACGGGGTGATTCTGTTGTTTCCCGGTATAGATTCGCAACTACCCTTTGCTGCCAATGTTAAGTCACATATCAACGAGTAAGCACTTTGAGTCAGTAGCCTATTCAGATTACGCCAGAAGGACAACAGAGGTCAAATAAACGGCACGCTATGTATGCAGTGATGATATTTAACTGCCATTTCCAAAATCCTATCTAGAAAATTGAAAATAAACAAACAAACTGATGCTTAACGTAAGACATAGGTCGCACAGTGGACTTTTGTTTTGTTCTTGTCACACAAGTTTGTCTGGGCATTTTTCCCAGAGTATTACTGGGGTCGCACGTTTTCGACATAAAAGACATACGATACTATTCTGATAATTAATAATCATTCTGTTTTCCACATATGTTGGTGTTTCCCCGAGGGACACCAACATGGCGACCCGGGGGGGGGGGTACTCCCGCGAATTTTGGATAGGGGTGTGCAGTGAAGGTTTTTGAAAGGAAGCGAAAACTGATAGCCTTTTTGAGGCCCAAACATTGGTTTAGGCTGGCGTTTTCCCACTCCAGTATTAAATGATACAATTTAGCTACACTATCTAAGGACGGTAGACTGATTCCCACGGCGAAGAGAAGAAGAAAATTAAACAAAACAGCAATGAAATTAAAACAAGTACATTATATTGTACTTGTTTTTAATTTCATTGCTGTTTTATTTAATTTTTTTCTTCTCTTCGCCGTGGGGATCAGTCTACCGTTTTTCGCATAGTATCTTGAGATTTTAACTGATCCAGGTCTCCAACTGTCCAAAGATCCGGCAACCTTTTGCATTGGTTTGTCGTTGTGGTCTTGCCGATATTAGAAGATTTGTAAAAAAGATACCCTATTTAAGGACCGAGAACCTCAAAAACTATACCCTATTCCGAGGCACGTACCTATATTGTCCATATATGGGAGTAACCCCCCACCTCCGGGCATGGCGGCCGAACATCTAAACATCTGGCTATTTGATTATCTGAACTGATCAAACAAACATTAAAATAACCACTTTTCCTTATACATTAACTTTAAAAGGGCTAAAAATCCCTAGAGAAGTATATATTTTTCGATGTTTTCGTTGGTCGGCGTTCTTTAAAGAAGCATAACATATTAGATGCTATTCTTATTCAACGACATGCTGAGTGGCGAGGTATTCAGCAGTTTGGCCCACCTTTCCGTTACACAGTGTTCTCCGTTGTTTTCGGGTATCTTAACTGGTTTGACAGCGAACCTCTTCAATGCTCTTCTTCAATTTTCAGTCCACAGCTATTTAAGTTTAGTTCAGCTATTCCGGTGCTCATACAATGCTCACGCAGTCGGAGCTCGATCTTTAAGTGCTCATTCAATTGATCGCTTCAAGACGGGTAAAGGTCCGCCCTACGCAGCGCTCAGGTGTGTGACTTGCTTGTCGATCTAAATTTGTATGTATAAACGATTTGTTCTTATTACGAGTTTGTCCTTGAGCTCAAATTTAACCGATCAATTTTTGTGGAAAGGTACTGAGAAGGTTACGAAATTGTCAATCATAAACGATTATGAGGAAAGGGGTTTAAAATGATAAATCTTGAATGCATGATCAAATCCTTAGGCTGGCATGGTTAAAGATAAGTTTAGTTCAAATTGGGGTACCTGTACCTGAAAAGCTATTTGCGTCATCCTCTAGCGAAATAAGGGGGACGTTTTCCTGTTTAACTGTAGTATCGATCTAAAAGACTTCTAAATCCACTGATTCTTAATTTTATACTGAACTTTTGCAGTGGTGGTCTGATTTCGGTGAAAACTTCGCTCTAAGTAACAGTATAATTTGGAACAATTAAGAAATACACGTGAATGGCTCAGTCCGTCCTTTTATTTCGACTTCGACTTATTTCATATAAGTGATGTGCTATTTAGCTTGAACAATACTGAGTCCTTTGATGTTAACGTGAAAAAGTTTCCTAGTATGGACTGCACTTCGCTATTCGGTGCCCCCCGGGGGGGGGGGGGTACTCCCTATAATGGCCTATACGGGGAGGCTCAGCCCGAAAGGGTACCTTTTTCAGACGTCAGGTATATAAAAGGGTAGGGATTTCACAAGTTGAGGTATACAAAAGGGTAGGGAATCGGTTGTTTCACAACGTGGACTGAATGAATAACTCTCGTTGTTTGCTTAACATTTCTTCTGGTAATGCTTGATATTTTCCCGAATATTGTTCCTTAACTTCGTTTCAAGGGCTTAGAAAGGAGGTGCATTGTTTCTAAAGAAAGTATGTGAAAGGGCACCTTTTCTCAATAAAAGTATATAAAAGGGGTACCTTTTCTGTCAAAATGGTATATAAAAGGGTAAGGGGTTGGACCTCGGGGCGGAGCCTCCCCGTATTAAACTTTGTTAAGTACCCCCCCCACCCCCGGGTCGGTGCCTAACTGTGATCTAAAAAGAATACTATAATCACTGTCACTCCATCAACAACGACCCCCACCATGACTAATGATAATCAGATTTTTGATGTAAAGGAAAAGAAATCAAAGCAATACTATTCACTTTTGATAGGCAAAAGGCACAATTACCAAGTGCAGCTAGCTTCTTTCAAATACTTCACCGTATACAAGCTTATAAGCAATAGCTTAAATGTATTTTAAATTAGACCACCCCTTCCAAAATTAGCGAGACCCTTTCCTTAATTCACTCGAGTGCCCCTTACTTAACTATTTTTCTTCTTATTGCAAAAATCTATTTATGGAATTGTAGAAGAAACCAGATTCATCCAAATATCAACGGTTTTAAAGCTGCAATTTAATTAAATATGAAAGAAATCATATTGAACGGTTCAATAAAAAGATAGAATTTTTGGGGTGAAATGGGAGAACTATAAATTTAGGGACTGGTGAAAAAGTACAGGGGGGGGGGGGGGCGGGCAGAGCATTTCGAAATGTGTCGTTAGAAAACAGATGACCCATCCCTTCCATTTGGCACAAAACTGAGTGACCCACCCCTAAATAGAGACTGAAAATCACATGACCCACCCCCAACCCCCCCCCCCCCCCCCACCACACACACACCACCCTATAAGACATGACATATTTGGCTGCATGATCCGAAGAAATCACATTTTGTGGATGGGAATTTGTGGTGCTCCTTACGTTTTTAGATTTATTTCCTAACAACAATGCAAAATTATGCAAAAAGTATATTGTTTTCCATTACCATTGCAACTTTAAGTCATGACTGTAAACTCTAAGAAAACTTGACCTTTTACTTTTCACACTAGGCCTCAAGGCACGTAGAACAGTGATCAATGTAGAAAACGGCTGTAGTGAGTCCGGGAAGTAATATAGCCAGACAGCTCCCAGATCTTTGTGCATGTGTTACGTATCCTTAGGGAAAAATGGCATGTGGACCCAACATCATATCAACTCTTCGGTTTTCGTCCATCCTACCTTGATTAAAAATATATCACCGCTGTTTGTGTTATATTTTCAATCATGTAGACACAAGTTTGCCATTTGGTGTTCTTGTATACCAGCCTGTCTATCGAGTGTAGTATTTTGAATATTTCTGCCCTGGGACTCCTTGCTCAATACGTTAGCTTTTGTACAGATTTTACAATACATTAGTTGCCATCTCTGTTGTACACCAGCCAAGTGTACTTTTTCAAATACGGCTTGAAAAGTTTTTGTCCTTTGTTACTGAAAGGAGTTAACAAACAATAAAAGGAAGTGACACTCTCCAACACCAACCCACAGTCTGTCAAGTGCCTTACGCATAGCCAACAGCTCCCACATATGTTGTGTGGAGCTGGGGCGTTAATAAAGGGGTGCTTTTGCTTGTCTATGGCTAGCCACTACCTGAGTGGATATGGCTGTGCGTATGCCAGATCGTGGGTTTGGTTGTTTTTGGAGTTGTGCTTTATTTGTGCAAAAAGAGTTACCTCTGTTTGTAGATTGTGTCAAAATGTGGTGCCAATTCCATAAACAAAAACAAAAACAGGATGACCCACCCCTTATGGGTAGCTGAAATTGCATGACCCACCCCGTACCAAGAGTTGTCAAAAACTTGATGAACCCACCCCCTCTCTCTTTTGGCCCCCCCACCCCTCCGCCCCCCCCCCCAATACTTTTTGATCAGTCCCTTATTTTAATTTCAGCTTGTTCGCTAAAATGTAGTCGTGAATAGAGTATTTATTGTAATGTAAAATGGATTGTTAGTGATAGTCGCAGTGGTTATTAGGAAACACTTTGTTTTATTTGTATTTTGCTCTTATGCATTGTAAATTTAATTAGCGTTTTCATATTAATATATGCATTCTGACTACGGTGGCAGGGTCTAAATAAGTTGCAAAGTTATAAAAAACGAAAATCAATCTTCCGAAAACTGGATCAAAACACAATACAAAGGGCAAAAAAGCTTGTTTGAATTGAAATTTAAAAGGCTCTCCGCGGATCCTACAACTGCAAAAACAAAAACAAGTAAAAAAAAAAAACGGGGGGGGCAAACGCCGGCTCCCAAAGCACAAGTTGCTTACTTCCCGAAACCAAGGGACGGCTGAATTTGTGGTCAGAGGAAAACGATGATACTCCTCACGACTATTAACAAACAAAAACCAAACAGCCTTCTTCCTTAAAAAAAAAAAAAAAAAAAAAATTTTTTATTTTTTTGTTGTGCTATACGAGTAAAGGGACGAGCAAAGTAGCCAAGCGAGTCGCCAACAACTTGAGGTTTAGGCTATATAACACGGCTGATTTTTAAGAAACAAGCTTCGCCAATAACCCTATTCTAACAGGTCAGGACACCAGGGAAAGTCTCGCAAATACCAAACATAATGTACTTTGTTGTCTAAACATTGCTAAGGGATTGTCCCGTAGAGAATATTACAGTCCTTTTCGCAAAACGACTTTCCCCTGTTACGGGTCGCCAGCTTAGCTATCTGATGTTTTATTTTTTTTAATCAAGAGGTACCGGAGAGTCTCAACCTGGAAAGAGGAAGAGGTAGTTGGATATTGCAGAGGGCCATGTTAAGAAGTCACAGCTTCAGGGGATAGTAGCGGTAATAGGCCCTTTGCAGTGTTACGATCCATGGGACCAAAAACCGCCATGCTGGAGAGACAAACTACCCACGGGAAATACCAAAAAACACAAAGAGCTTAACTTAATATCTTATTCTCGGTTTTCGGTACCATAGTATCGTAAACTGCAAAGGGCCTTATAGAAACGTCACACAAGCAGAAGACAGTTCACAGCAGCCACAGTTTGTTTTTATATGCAAGATTTAATCTTAGATTTCACAAAAGGACTAACGAAGTTAGCCATTCCACACTCACACTTTTAAGTTAATAGTTCCTTTCGAGAGTAACTTTGTCGAGTACAGTTATACTTTACTCTTTGTTTTTTGTTTTATTCCAGCAGGGAATATATAGAGACCAAAAATATAAGGACCATAAGAGGAAAACAACCTGAAATACTTAAAATACTATTTGCTTGACTGGTGCCTTCAGTCTATAACGCATGACTCGTTAATTCTGAACAGATATTTAGAGGCTTTACCAGTTAATGATAGCCCATCTACGAAAATGTAGAACTTAAATTTGTCATAGACATTTCTAACGATAGTGTTACCTTAAAATGAACTTACAAGTTCCAGAAATCCATCTCTGTCGAGGTAAAAACGTATCTTTTTTCTCTTCTGCGTTTTGGCTCGTACTTTAAATTAACCTTGGATAAAAAAAATCATTTACTTTTCAGGACGGCAATAGTAATCTGAGTTTAACTTCATCACTAATTTTACAAAACAAAATATTTTCCTTACGTATAAAAACTATGTAAACTTCAGCTTTTAGCTTTTTGTCTATATATTATTTAACTTCAACTTAACACTAAACAACAAGGTTAAACAGGCATGGTAAAAACAAAACAAACAAACCCCCTAACATCAACAATATTTACAACACGAATCACTCCCGTACAATCCTTATTTTCGCTGCAAGGACAAATTCACTTGCCAACGAAATACACTTGATAGCAGGGGACTATAATATATCTTATAAATATTATGAGATCGCTAATTCTTGCAATATGTTAATGGAAAGTAGTCTCGAGGTAAATCCGGCGTTATTTAATTGTCTTTTTCGGTCGGGATTTCGCCTACGGACCCGGCCTTCCATGGAAACGGCACAGGCTGTGTATTTTTTTCCGGCAAATTAAAAACAAGCATACGCCGAGTTCCATTTAACAAACTACTTACTAACCTAGCTAGATCCGAGCCGAATGGGGGGAATATTGGCCCTCGGTCGTTTTTGTTACGGACTCGCTTCGTTCGGTCCGTACTGCCACGACCTCGGGCCAATATTCCCCAGTACGCCCCCCACGCTCGGTTCGAAGAGTTATTAATCACAGGATTATCATTCCTGCGTTTCTATATTCGTTGACTTAATATAAGGATTTCAGTACGGGATTGAACCTAAGCCTATTATGTATCAACAGTTCGTCTAGGCTCAATACAAGCTATACAAGACAGGAACTGGAACAGCAAGACACACCCAAATGGACAGAATTATCTGCTTAGTACAATAAATGTGACACAAGTCTATATTTCTCATTAAACGAACCACAAACTCACCCTAGTCCCAGGTACCAAGGATCTTAGGTTGGATTACGAGTAAGAGATTGAGTGTGACTTACGATTTTCGAATTCAAACCAGTGACGTTTGCAGAGGCCTTGGGTGTGTTTAGGTAGAGGGGTAGGCCCTCAATCATGGGAATATGTACGTGTTATTCGTACTTCGGCATTGGGATGGAATTACCTTGCAATTGAGGCGAAGGAGGGGAAACATGTACCGTGTTTCTATGAGTTATGAAAACACAAGTGGGAAGTTTTGGTGGACAACTGGCAAGTGTTTCGACCAGATTTTCGAGTGCTTTTGCATGCGCCGCCAATGATTTACGCAAACAGCTCGTGCTAGTTACTGTGTTTCTATAGAGGCCACAGAAACAGGATTTGTAACCAATCATGAGTTTCTTTTCTTACGGCTGTGTTATCAATTAATGATATTCCCAGCGTATGAGCCTTCATTACAAGCTAGGGAATGTTCAAACAGCCTGAAAACTCTTACTCGCACTACGATCTGAAGTTTCCTTAATACGCACGGGTAGCAAATGTTTAGTCCTAACCACTCTAACAACGAGCTTCGGATTTCTAACTTGATCGCCAATAAGATACATTCCAAGCCTCAAAGGGGTGTTACCGCGCCGGCCCTGGCACCGAATGGACGAGAGAAGGGTTACGAAGCCAGCGTCACAGCCAAAAACCAGCGGTGAATGCCATCTGAGAACATGCGCGGCAGACGGGGTTCGCTGCGATAATCGTAACGGGAGAAAGAAACCCAATTAGAAAACTGAGTACGGAGTTTAGCATCATGGATCAAATGTCCCAGTAATGATGTCCTTTCCGCTGTTGTGGCCTACTCTGACTAATTTGGCTGTTAATTTATGGCACCGTTTTTTTTTGTAAACTTACTCAAAAAATGTCGCGACAGTGTTGGTGTAGTTTATTGTTCGGCGAAACCACAAGAAAAGAATTCAGTAGAGATCAAATAATGGGACTGTACCTAACCAGAATAATTGGGTGTGACCAGGCTTGGTAAAACTAAGGATTCGCAATGTTCTGCGCGTAAAGGAAAAAAGGTACACGTGTATATAATGGCAGTGATATCAAATTTTCATGGACTTAATTACTCTTCAAATCGGCTCTGAATCTAAAAACAACCACATAATCTTTTGAAAATTCTCTTGAGCGGAACTTCTGGGCGTTTCATAAGTTTTGAAAACTGTGGGAAACATGGAGAGGGATGTGCGCTCAACTGACATGCAAATCACGTGGGATCCTATTATGTACATCCAAGTAATAATCGCGCGATTATATGGACCAATAGGCACGCGGAGGAGAAGATCACAATCGAGAATTTTGTGATAGAGATGATAAATCCTTAACCGACCGACGATCGACCGAATGGATGAGTAAAGCGTAGAATAAACACCATTTTAAAACATCATAACAACAGTAAAAATACAAACACAACATGACAAGCATGTGTGGAATTCAATACACTTACCAGTATTACACCAAAGGGGCTCAGTGTCTTTTTCTATTAATTGCGGTCAGAAGCTGTTTTCTATACTGTAAAGCTCCTTGATCAAACCAGCTTCGCTTTCACATAATTTTATTACTGGTGACAAGTCTAAAATCATTTTACTCTTTTTTTCCCCTTAACAATACCAATGGATTGCCTTTTTAAAATTTTATTATTAATTCTGAGACGGACGCTCACTCTGGGAGGAACGCACAATGGTGAACGGGCGCCTTAACGAGAAAATACGAGTTTCTACAGAATCTACCAACCAGTTTTATAAGAAATTTCTTGAAGCCAGAGAGGAGAATTTGAATGTTAAAATTTGGACAGTCACCCTTTGTCACACATCACAAATTAGACAGTACCTGAAGAAGGGTCTCTGAAATTCCCAGCTGCTTTGGGTTGCATAGGAAGTCCTATTATGCAAGCAAACGCCAAAAATTTATAACCAAGTACGTGGAGTATTAAAAAAAATTAGCTTAACAAAGGAAATTTTAGATACGCTAGGTATAATTAAAGATCTCTCTGTCCAATTATTATTAAAATAGTGTTAACTTGTGCGCATCGTTACATGCTTGTTGCAAGCAAACTGTGAAGAAAAATCTAACGACCAGATTTTTTGCAAATAAACAAAACCGATATTAAAGGCCTGTTTATATATTTTTTGACATTGCCATGGCAACGGCACGTAGATCGGCTAAACTATAAAAAACTGAAGCTTGTGTTGTTAACTTGCTTACTGCCATTTTTGGTGACCAAAGGACCAAGGGTTTTGGGCAGGGTGAATGAAAAACAGGTATCAAAAACTGTGTTCGGCCACCTTAAAGAAATGTTACATCGGTTTTTGATTTAAGAATCCAATCTTACATTTTCCCAAAGAAACGCGCCCTTAAAAAATTCAATATACAAAATTGACTTCACTTACGCTCCTGCAGAGGCTTGTGATCCTTATTTCTGTCAAGAAGCAACTGGCAGAATACCAGCAATAATGGATGTCTGTGAGCCACAAGCACAGTGACAAAGCCGAGGTAAGCAACGAAAGCTGAGTGGAAAATGTAACAAATAAAACAAAGTAAAGGCGACACGATAATCAGTGAGTGACTTAATAAACAGTTTATTTACTGAGGGTAGCACCTATTAGTGTACATATGGCGATAACATTAAAATGGATATATACATGACAAAGCTATGAAATACTACATATTATGCCCATACACTTCGAATAAAATAGAATGAAATTACCCTAGCGTTAAATGTGACAGAAGTCGTTGTTTCAATAAAACGTTTCGTCGCGAGGCGTTTTAAGAGCTTTGACCACCAGATAGCCTCAATTATTATTGTCGTCAGTTACCAAAAATAACTTGAGTAAGAGGTGGAATAATTTTACTTGTTGCTTGCGAGTTTACTTGTAACAGCTATAGCTCCATAGACGTGTAAATGCTAGAAGGGAAAAGTTTCTCGATCTAGAGCAAACCTTGAGCAAGAGAGAAAGGGAAATTCAGTGCTTCTACACCAGGTCGCCCTGTTTGAGTAATAATGGCCAAGAAATTCTTGGAGAAAGTTGACTGTACACAAACACAAGTGAATGGAAACCATAAATTTCAAAGTCGGTTGGGTCTATTTAACAATTGGTTCATGCTTTAGCGTGCACTATCGAGTTATGGAGCACGCGGGAAGTTTGGAGAGCACAAAAGAAGCGTAAGAGTTGCCCGAGGCGTTAGCCGAGGGTAACTCTAGCTTCTTGAGTGCTCTCCAAAATTCCCAAGTGCTCAACAACTCGATAGTGCACAGCTAAAAGCATGAACCAATTGTTTTATAACATAGCCGGTGGAATTGTGAATCCAATTCGACGCGAAAAACGGACAATATCAGAAGTGATTGTTCGCGGTAAGCGAAATGTTAAGCAAAATAGGCATTAAAGTTTAAAAAATTCAGTTTTCTGTGCGAGATGGATGAGTCAAGTTCAAGGCTTCAGATTCCCAAACCTTTTGACGAGGAAAAGGCGTGTGTTATCAATTCTACTGCGAAATCTACGGTTTACAAGAACTAATGGGCGTTACAGAAATTTCGAGAATGGCAAGGCCAAAGAGCGACCAAGATTTGCACCAATGAGCCAGGCGGAGTGTTCAAAGATG
>JAHPZR010019998.1:27500-29950 GCA_019787425.1 Platygyra sinensis
TTTAATCGCTACGAATAACGCTGAGTTTGTAAATTCAGGATTTAAAGAAATTTCACTAATCCTGTACATGGTTCAAACTTCCCAGTGTTTGTTGACCAAAAAGACGAAATGGGGTTTCCAAACCATAACATGTTCTTGAAATTAACCCCAACTTACTTTCTGTTAAAAATGGGATCGTTCTGATCTATTTAAGTTTTTTTTTCTCTCTCTTTTGTTGCTATAGACTTACCACTAAGCCTGTTGGAGAAACGTAAACCTCCTTTGAAAACTCTGTTTCACCCCGATGCATCTGCAAAACGTGTTCCCTGGAATAGATTAACAGGTAATCACAAAGAAGAGCTGACCATAAGTGATTACTGAGCGCTAAGAGTAATTTTTTCTCTGGCTGAATGAAACGAAATAAGTGAAAAAAAATGTCTTTTTCTCAAGCCCCGTTTGCACAGGCAATTTTTGCCGCGGCAACTCAACGCAATTTTTGTAGCGCCAAAGTTGCAACTTCAAAATCGCACGTGTAAACCAGGTGCGATTTTTAGTGCGATCTGTCGCCGCGATATCGCAGGGGTTTCGAAGATGTTTGAAACTTGTTGCAACTTTAGCGCGACAAAAATTGCATCGAGTTGCCGCGACAAAAATCGCCTGTGTAGACGGGCCTTCACACACCGCTGGGGTCTGGCCATGTAGGTCATTCGACCTGTGGGGCGGCAGTTGCTTGTGTTGCGTCCGCGAACGCCGACTTTCCCGCCAACCCACCCAAAGATTTTAAATAAAGTTTAATGTACAAGCCTTCCAGTCTTAAGTTTAATGCTACTTGTATTAGCTTTGATTTTCCAATAAAGGTCAAGCGGCGACAAGAATATCAGTGGTGTGCTAGAAGGGTTTATTTTATACACTTAATAGAACTTGCATTTAAAGCGCCATTGCATGATAGTATTTGGAATGGGTCATTTACTTCTTCTACCTTGTCTTTTTCTCGCAAATCACTTTGACTGTACGTACATGATTTTCTTGAAACGTAAAAGTGTAGTTGTTTTTATTCTCTCTCATAGTATTTCGATTCACTTATTGAGCATCCTTTCTCAAAAAAAAAAAAACCAAACTAACAAACAGAAACGAAGCCAAAAACAAAACAAAAACTCCTTTCCTTTCATTTATCAGACAGCCTCAAAATGTTGCCAAGAAAAAAACTTACCGATGACATTTCATGAAATGCAGCAACAACAGGACAGAGAAAAATGCAGATGCAACTAATCCTCCCTCGATACCACCTAGAAATACAATAAGATAAATAAAATCTAATCAATTTACTTTTACTATAAGGTACCTCTCTAGTAAAACTGACGCGTGTTATTAGGGACCTTACGAAAAACACGACGGCAACGCCAACGAGCACGTCACCAAACAAAAGGTTTAATGAGAAGAACAATAGCTGTGCTAGTCCAGTCCCTGAACTCTCCTTTCTTCCCGCCCCATATAGGGGCTGAACCCAGGCGGGCAAAAGAAGAGTCCAGGATAACATGCATGCGCATGCTCAGAACGCCGCCATTTTTTCCCCCCAAATCGGGGGAAAAACCATATTTGGAAGTACCAACCAGATTTGGCTTGTGGCGCGATTTTCTGAATAATGATACAGAAGCAACAAATCAGTGGAATTCACCAGTGCCACGTTAAACCACATTCGATTTGTTTTTTACCACAATATCAAAGAGAACGAAAGAAATCTTTGCCAAGATTAAATCTTTACCAAGATTTGTTGACAATTGAAAACACCGACTTATACTTGAAAGTGCACGCGCTGCATTATGCAAATGAGCTACTTGTACGCGTCAGACTTTCCTTTCAAAAACTTTTGCTAACTCGCTCAACACGCAGAAACAATGAGTAATACCGCGTTCTCGTTGTCGATAAGAGTACAGACACGATAAACCATATTTCGATTTGTAGGTTTTTTTGTTTTTTTTTTTACCACAGTGTCAACGTCAAAGCAATTTTTTTTTGAGAGCGCGAGCTGAAAAAAGGCATTGCGCAACACATTGACGCGAGCAGCGTGGTTGGGCTCTAGTGATTTTTGATTGGTTCGTTCTGAGCATGCGCATGCAAGTTATCCTGGACTCTTCTTTCGCCCGCCCGGGTTCAGCCCCTATATGGGGCGGAAAGAAAGGAGAGTTCAGGGACTGGACTGTAGCTGTGCCCGTGCGTTATAACTCTTGGTACATTTCTTTGCCGTCCGCTGCAAAACAACAACGTGAAATGACCAGATTCTGCGTTGTTTGGAGAACGTGAACCACAAAGGCTAATTTTCCGTATTTCTGTATGAAACTGAATGCATTCGTAGCACATTCAGCTGAGGCATGTTTTAATACCAACAAACACACTGAATAGATCTCAATAAATGCGAAATTTCAAAGTAAAATAGAAACACATTTTTTACTAGGCGTCGTCCTCGCCGTCGC
>JAHPZR010019999.1:10000-15000 GCA_019787425.1 Platygyra sinensis
AATAATTAGTTCACTTCGCACGTGCACTTAAACGTGACGATAACCTCTTAATGAATGTGATTATGATGCGACTCTTCTCGAATGCTACTACCGTGAATTTATTCATAACGTACATGCTCCTCTCGTGACTACAAATTTAACAGCTTGCAAACGTTTTGTAGCTAAAATGCACGGGCAATAATTTATATGGAGAATATTACACAGCGGCGTAGAAAACATGAATATTATTTCGAATGGTATAAAAACGATGTTTTATGAAAAAACGCAGCGAGTGAGTAAACTGTTTCATATCTTGAAAGGAGCGTTTGCCGCTTTTATTTTATAGACACAAATCTATAGCTCGTCATTTTCACTGACTGTTAGCCTGCAAACAGGCTCTCCTTATGGATTATTCCGAGATTTGCTTTCGAACGGCGCGCGGGCGGGCGAGAGAGCGAGAGTCTGCAATGGTCCTTGTACGATTTGAGTTCTTCCTCCTTTCCGCTTGACTGACCTGTCAAGTTATCAAATTGAAATGAACCAATCACAACGAAAGCAAAAATGACCTTGTAGGACGGCTGTCAAAAATGAAACTTTTGATACACGTGCGCTTGTTTTTATTATGAACTCGAATCCAGAAACTCCGAAGAAAACATTTCGACGAAAAGCTGGAAGAAAACCGCTCGATTTATAAAAGTGTTCCCTGTTGAAATTGTGCCATGCTTTGAAGAGATGACTTTCAGCTTGCGTCATCTACTATTACATAACAACCGAGTTTCATTACGCGAAACGTGACTCAGCGTATGGATGTTATGTATGCAGGTGGTGTGCGGCCTATGATCGCTAGGCATGCTGGTCGTAACATGAAAACAGCTCATTCGTATCAACACCGTCGTCGAGTGCACATCAAATTACCGTGATGATTTCAAAAAGAAAACCCTTAGAAGTCGATATTGTATGCTTTATTCATCGTATAAACTCTACAGATTGGCAAATATTCAACCATTTCTTCAAGAATTGTAGAAAGGATCGAAAAATATGGTTTTCACGATCACCAGCGTGAAGGCAGGAGATGTAAATAACAGCAACTGAATCAGTAAGGGCTACTCGTCACTGTTCTTTATTGTTATATACATGTACATATATATATTTTTGCGGGACCAGAATCTCTAAACGATGTCTGAGTCCATCTGTGACGAATTATTTGGATATTGAACGACACTAGCGAGGTTTTATTTCTTGGTCATTGCTGTCATTAATTACGGCAACTGTGCATTTGAAATGTCTTTACCTTAGTATCGAGGTATCTTCATGGAAGAAGAGAAGTAAATATGTTAAAATGTTTACAAGAGAGAGGCCGATTACCAATCTTTCCTTAACCTTTCTCAGTGTTGCGAATAAAATTGATATTATTTTGGTGTGAAAATCTCATGAGTATATTTATTTGGTTAAATAAAATGTGATTAACCTTACGTGTACTGAGCCTGATCAAATACTTGTTTGTAGTGGAATCTAAAATTTCTCCCACAGAATCTTGTTGGGCAAGTTTTTTTTTTAAATAGCTTTGCTTCTGCTCGTCTTCTATCAATATAATTTGGACTTGTGACAGAGTAAACCCCTGTGTAGCATATTTTTTCAATGTGTTTTTTACCTCTGCTGAGTTCAATTAAGTACTCATAGCATGTTCATGCAGATCCCACATTGTAGGAAAGTATGGGAATGAATTAAATGGAGAACCTTAACATTTTGTTTGTGGGGGAGATGTTGGCTTAAAGTGCCACTAACCCCCCCCCCCAAATTTTTTCCTTTTAATAAAATCTACTAGTTTCCCTGATTTCATCAGCGAAAAAATCATCTCGATTGATAAAATCCTTGCGTTTCTACAGGCGTTTGAACTAGCAATTGCTATGTTCACGACCGCGCAAAGTGGGATCTGGGTCGGGCTACCAGTGACGTCACTTCGGGAACCGAGCTGAAACACTCAAAGAGACTTTCGACTGAGCTCAGAGGGCTGTCATAACATTTTTGGGTTATTTGTGATTCATATTTTATCGAAACCGAGCAAGATTTGGACGACAGCGATGTACATTTCTTTCTTCCATTTCGAAGTGCGGGTCGCCAGCGAAGATCTCTCGTTGTAATTTTTGCCAGGATCAGGATCGACAATTTGCCGGTCCTTTTGGGTTATAACGGTACAAGTAATGGCACTAGAGCTAAAGAGTTATATAGATGTCAATGGACACGAAGAGTCGGTAAGTTGGCTTTAAGGAACGTGCAGATTTCGGAGTGTCAAAACATTTTTAGATTCACACACTAATTTCCCCCGAAATACAAGTGAAAATGCGATGCAGTCGTGGTCCACTTCTGTCTACTTCGCCAGATCAATGATTGAAAATAGTTTTAACATGAGAGATAAGCAGAGATGTCGGCAAACAATATCCAAAGGCGAGGTAAATTTTAGCTTCATTACTGTCGCCCGACCGTAGTATATGCATAGTCAATTACTGTGTAATTTTAGGACGCGTTCGTTTGAGATATTCCGGAATAAGAATATATTCCGGAATGTATTCCGGCTATTCTGCACGAACACAAGCTATACAAATTTGCATATTTCGTACCACTAAATCATGGCAAATCCTTCGTTAGGAGATTGAAAAGAGGTTCCGTATAGTATCAGTTAAATGAAATGAAATGTCCATTTTACGTACGCAAATAACCTGGGAGTTCTCGACTTTTTAGTTGCGTTTCGGTTGACTGACAATCGCATGAATTCTTCTTTCAGCACAACGAACTCCTTCGCTAGCTCTAGAGTCGAAACTTAGTCATTTAATTCACTTTTCTCACATAGTTATAAATGCTTGATCCATTCTAAGTTTGAAATTTAGATATATTTCGTTCCCCAGAGACGAAGCTCAAAGAACGAAAGAATTCTGTGTTCAAGTATGGCTATTGATTCCTGTGTGCGTGTGTTTTTATTAAAATCCACAAATACATAGCTAGCTCACCAGTTGAAGCTCAACAGTCTTAATCGCTTCATTGTACATGTAGGACGCAGATTTCGTTTACTGATTTTACTATTCATTTAAAAATGTGTCTATTTCGAGAAAAAAACAGATGCGTTTAGTTTACCGTGTGATTTCATGTGATGGACTTGGAGGATCGATTGCTTGCGCTTGGAATAGTCAGATGGCTTCCAGCTTATCCCAAATTTGCGTCGTATGCAGTACCATGAAAATGTCAAGCTTTCCGCTAGAGACAGAGAAGAATATACAGGCCATGAAAAGCTATAGGTTTTTATAGTACCGGCGAACCCGAGATCGAAGAAATCCTCGACGGCTCCCCGACTATCGCTTCGCACAGATCAGCCCACTTCTTTGGTCTTTTTCTCGTTTCTGGTCGAGTTTCATCGGGATAGAGGTATCGAATGAAGAGGAATACTCTATCCTGCGTATCCTGTATTGCTAGAGTCTCCAACAACACATATTCCTTGCATTCTGCAACGATTTTGACACACACTATCGCATGCTCGCATATATTCTTCTCAGAAAGAAAACATTGTTATTCCCGAAATGACGTCAGAAGCCAACTCGTCCCATTCTCCGTTATTCCTCGGTCGTGAACATGTAAATTTGCAAAATTATAAACTTTGAAAATTCGTAGAAAATTAACAAAAATAGCTACAACGATAATTTTTTCGCAGTGGTGATCAGGAGAAAAAGGAAATCTATATTAGCGGAAAAAATTTTTTGGGGTTAGTGGCACTTTAATGGCTAGAATGATGGATTTTGGATCAAAAGGTTGAGGTTACAGCAGCGGGGGATGTAATTGCATTGTGTCTTTCCTTTTGGCAGCAGTCACAGCCAGCACACACCATTCTCTAAGAGCTTTTCTCAACCAGCAATTATACATGGGGGAAATGGTGAAAGGCAACCTAGCTTGAATTTTATTAAGCAATGATTATGCCTAGTCTCCATACTTATTCGATGAACAATAAAAGTGCAACACATAATTGCTAGCCACATGAAGGACACGAAGCAATACTCTTAGTTGAGCTCTTTATGTGACAGGTTAGAATTAGCTCCTGAGGTGAAGGTCAGATTGCATATGTTGCCTTTTTCAACAACTTGCAAAGTCAAGTTTGGAAAATTAAAAAAATACTTTTATCCACTCTAATATAACTGCAAACAAGGGTTTGTATTTTTTATTTACTTTTATAAAAACATGGTCATATTTACACAGCTATGTCATACAAAGAAGTTACCCCGGCCCTTAATCAGGGAACAGAACAATATGGTATGAACCTCACATGCCATAATTAATCCCCAAACCTCCATGATGTTTTCATTACTTGATAACATTCTGAATTAAAAATTACAGAAAATATGGAATCTTGTCTTGACATGTTAGTTCATGTCTTTTAGCTCTCCAGCTCAAACAATATCAGTCAGTTACTGTTATTGCATATGCAATTAGTCATGATTAGTTGGCAAAAGCAAACAAAATACAACTATGATAAGCGGCAATTATTTTTTGCTGTTGTATTTATCAGAACACTATAATATTTTCAGGGTCAGTTTTACGAACAATAGTACCTGTAGAGATTTGTACAACTTTCTTTCATCTAACTGTAGTAAATTTAAATGCATATTTAATATTCATACTGGCAATAGTTACATATACAAATGATCGTAGTGGCTGTTCTCTCCCTGTCTGCTTCTGATTTATGATAGATTTGCTCGAATTTAGATCACATATTCAGTAAATCTATGGTTGTGCTTCCAAACTATTAATACACTGGCAGAGGAAGAAATTAAGGTTAAAAATTTATTCAATTCCGCAAAAATAATTCCCTCACTCTCCAATGAGGAACATTAGCAACAGTCAAACGATCGATGCTATAAGGAACATTTCCAAATGTATTTTTGAAAACTGTCAATTGTCATCAACTGTCAATGTTATCAAGAGATAGTCAATCACGCTAAGGAGAAAAACTTAACTCTGTTGCATCAAAACAGACAAAT
>JAHPZR010019999.1:20000-30000 GCA_019787425.1 Platygyra sinensis
TGTATAAACAATGGTAAAATAGGAGGAAATAACGTCATCAATTTCCTCACCGATGACGACAAGAAAAATAGGCCACTCGAGTCCCGGATATACAGTTTCCAAAGAATTTTAAGAATAATGAATTTTCCAGTAAAACACTTGTGTCTGTATAAAACGAAGTTACCAAAGATAAATTGTAGCAATGTAAATTAAAACGCGATTTTATATTTTTGCTTTGGCAGATAAAAGAAAAGCTTCCCCTGCCAAGTGATTCCGGAAGATCTTCGCCAGTCTTCGTGTCGGGATACGAAGCCGAGCGACAACGAAATGAAATCAAGCAATTCGGACGTGAAGTTGCTTCCAAACTCGCTGAAAGAAGAGCTGAATACGCTAAGCGGAGAATGAATCAACTTCAAAAAGAAAATGAAATAATCGAGGTAAGAATTATATGTAAGCAATCGGAAAAAGTTTAAAGTAATTTCCAAGCTGACATAATGAATGAAGTTGCATAAAAGTCGTTGTAGTCAGAACTAGCCATATATATTTTCTGAGTTCTTGTGGACTATTCAATTGTTTAAATCGCAAACTTTTATTTCCGATATTTTAGCGGAACATAGAGGAGGCAGTCAAAAACAAAATTAAACAGCTTCAAATGGCGGATCACTTAGAAAAGGACGGAACATTCCTTAAAGAGAGGAGAGCGAAACTATGGAGGAGGTGCGCAAATATGGCGGAAATATTTGCCAAGGAAGAAGCAGAGGCGGTATTGTGGCAGAAAAGATACAAAGAAGCCATTGCAGTTGTATTTGGGAACTTTGCATTTTTCTAAAATACATCGGGCTCAGATTTCTTCGGAACTTCAGAGATTTAGCTCTATTTGATAAAGACTGAAGCGCTTGTGTTAATCAATCAAGTATTCCAAAGTATTCCCCTTTGATGAGAGCAGTAAAGTCATGGTTGCCGACTGACAGAAGGTAAGCAAATCGAATTTGTATAGCAATGTTTCTGATCATTAGTAGACGAAATTCAGTTCCGGTTCTTAAAGGGGCTCAGTCACGGCATCTTAAGTTATTTTGAACATCGAAAAAAATAACCGTTAAATTGAAGGAAACCTAAAAATAACACTTAATAAAGATAGAAAAACATCAAAGAGATAATAATAAACCATAAAGGAACAAGGATGGTTAAGGATGGAGAAGATTGACACGGATTGCAAACAACGAATTTGAAAAGGTTAGCTAAGCTTTTCAAACGTGACTGAGCCCTTTAAAAAACTACATAAAATTTGGTTCCTCGGCCTAATTTTTATTCACCTTCTTCTGTGTTGTCTAATATTAAAGACAATTCTCGTTAAAATTCCACTTGAACGTATTTTTAATGAAGTACTTGATTCAAACACTATGTATTTTGTTGCTTCGGAAGCTTTCGCTGAAATCAAAACAGATATAAGGATTTACTGCGTAGTTTAATTCCTTGAGCAATGAAAGGGGTTATCAACCAGTGGGTCGCGATCTCGCACAACAGCAAGTTATCCCATACGATAGCATTCAGTAGGCCATATTATTGTTATTCCTTCACAAGATTTCCCCGTTTCTGATTGATTAAAATCACACGCACAATTCACTACAACCGGCTGTTGTTGACCAAATTTGGAAAGACTTTGCTATGTTGATTCAATGACGTCAAAAATGCAACCCAACAGTTGACCGAGAAAACCTGGGGACGAGGTTGAGTTATTTTTAGTGAGCAGACAAGCAAAGAACGAAATGGCGAAACTCCTTTAAAAACGGGAAATGTTTTGAATGAATAACAAAGCAATTAGTGAATTCAGCTTTTGCAGAATATGTAGAATTCTCCAGATCTTGGAGGGTGTTATAACACCCTCGTCCATCTGCAGAATTCTTCATATCCTACTCAGGCTCATTCTATATTTGCTAAATATTCGAAAGACCCGAGCATAGTAAAGCCTTGTCACAAGAGGTAGCATTCCTCATCGCATTTCTTTGCTTTTTCTTTTTTACAGCGTTGACTGGTTGTTCACCTGGAGGGTGATTTGAGCTTGAAAGAGATTCAGTAAAGAGTAAATAACAATTACTGAGGCGAAGGCGATCGCCACGAAAATAAGGCATAGCACGAAGATAAATATCTGCGATAAAGTTTAGTTCCCTCATATTGACTCACAATTTTGAATATTTTCTGTGTATTTAAAATGTCGCCGAAGAAATGTGGGAAGGACAAGACAATTGCAGTCACCCAATAAGAAAGGGTGAAGAAGTGACACACCTTTGAGCCGATCAACGGCGGAGGACAATGGGGAAAAACACAACTCGAAATCGATCACTGCGATCCGGACAAGGTTCTCAATAGACACAACGCAAAACACCAATTGCATAAACAAGGCTTGTTTAACTCTAAAAAGACAGAATTTTTCTCTATGAGAATCGACAGAAAAACTAGGAAGATCGGAAATAAAATAGTTGGCTCTTATCTCTTATTTGCATTGCTTTCGTCTTTATTTGTAGATAATTATTGTGATAAACTATATTTCCGACCAGGATAACAACAAGAAACAGGCAGCAAGCAAAGCTTTTCCCTACTTTTTACTGCTGCTGTGAAATAACACAGACTGAGTTCCATTCACCTTTGTGTTCAGATCGCACGAAAATACGCTGACAAGGTATTTTGGGGACAATACCTAATGGCATCACTAGAATAGGCAACACCTCTCCTCCTCCCCCCCCCCCCACCATAACAATGTTGTAAACGAGCAATGACAGCTTCATCTCGATAAACAACATTGAATTGGGGGAAGGAGACGACCTGATAAATTCCCTGAAAGATATTGCAAGGTGTCTCATCACTTTTGTCGGAGATTGTAGTTGTTTAGTCGCTTTGACGGCACTCAAAATTTATTTTTCTGGCTGAGCGCTACATCTCCAAGGTATTTGTTATTGTATTCAAAAATAAAAGTTAATTCTGTCACTGGTCGTCTCACTTCGAGCTGTTTCCAAGTTATTTCTGTCTCTGGTCGCATCGCTGCGAGCTATTTTTGTCACTGTACCACCATTCGACATTATTTCAGATGCTGATCTCATCGCTTCGAGCCGTAGTTTTGTTTACTTATTTCCTAGGCTGAGCGCACACTTCGAGTTGTTTAAGGTTCAAAAAAACTTTTGTCGCATGATTGAGAATTGCTTTGTTGAAGGTATACCCGGCTGGGGTATAGTTCCCAAATTGCTTTCTGTCGCTAATTGCTAGGCTTCGAGTTATTTTGGTGCTTGCATTCAAAATATATTAGCTACCCTCTGATTTGTTTCGCTGCCCGGCCAGAATTTTTCCTGACGCTGGGTTGAGAGCAGTTTTGTCGCTTGGTTCAAAAACAGTTTTGCCGTGGGAGCCAAAATAGTTTTTTCGGTGGGCTAAGATTTCTTTCGTCGTTTAGAGGTATCAGTATCTCTACAGGTTGAAACAGTATGTCATATTCTGTTACATTACTGAACAATACGAGACTTCTATGCAAGTTGTTTATATACAAATGAAAAAAGTCCCTTCAGGCTGTCATCACTTTTTTCTTTGATTCAAACTCTCATGGGACAAACCTCTTTCTCCATGCGCCCAACGTTTTTATTTCAAAGAGGTTGTGGTTCTTTAGGCGCTTCAACTGACAAAACGTATTTCCCCGTAGACCGCCCTTTCAAAATTCCCTGACTTCTGGGGAAATAGACTTCCGTTTCCGTCTAAAACTAAAAATAAGTTAAGTGGAATCCACATGTCCCAGCCAACGCCCGCAATGTCCCTCTCTGTCCCTTAATTTTCTCTTGATACGTTATGATTTTATCAATGTAGTCACACTGGTTATCGATGTGCCACATTTGTTACCAAGTGACATTCGGTTACCAATGTGTCACTTTAGGTTACCAATGTGCTACACTGGGTTACACGTGTGCCAAACCGAGTCACCAATGTGTCACATTGTCTACTAATTCACCTCAAAAAGGTTACCAATGTGCCATTTCATCTAACACACTCCAACCTCCTCACCGGAAGAGTGGTGAAAGGTGGGAAAAAGAGTCATCTTGCTCCATCCTATCTCCTTTTCGGAGAGGTGGAGGAAGTTGGGAAAAAGAATCATCTTGCTCCTCCTTCCTACTTTCCGGAGACGTGGAGGAAGCTGGGAGAAAGAGTCATCTTACTCCCTTCTACTTCCTCTCCGGAGGAGTGGAGGAAGATGGGAAAAAAAGAAACCTTGCTCCCTCTTACATCTTCTCGGAAGATTGGGAGGTGGGAAAAGGAGTCATCTTGCTCCCTCCTACCTCCTCTTCTGAGGACTGGAGAAAGGTGGGAAAAAGAGTCATCTTGCTTTCTTACACTTCCTCTCTCTTTTCAGTTTCATGGCATATTTTAGTTTAATAAATCTTTTTTTTTTTATTAAGTTCCCCAGCGGAAATATTGAGCTTACATTCTCGTGCACAATATTACATCTCCCGGAATATAAGAGTAACAAGTCAAGAACAAATTTTCTCCATTATCGTCTACCTTCCTAGGAAAGAGATTTACTTGCCTAAAGAAAATCAACAGTGTGAGATACCCCTACAAGATCATTTGTGCACAGTGGTTTACCTTCCGGCCGAAATTTCCCACCATCTTACCGGGGAATGCTGTTTGAAGACCGTTAATTCCTCTCCCCCAAACCTCCACTTCTCCCTCCCTATAAAACAATCGCGCGTGAGGAATAAATTTCTTCCCTATTCCGGACTACTTGTTTTTAAGATTTTTAGGGGCCTAGCACCTTCGTATTTAAGCTTTTTAATTATTCCTAAGTCTGTGTCAAAATGTAACTTAAGAAGTTCTAGCGACGGTACCTTACTTAGTTTTCAAATATTAAGCTCAAGGGAGGGTTGTCCAATACTCACAAACAGACTCCAATGGAATAACAATTATTCTATTGGTTTTCCATTGGTGAAATGCATATCATTATGGGGACTTAGAATATTTCTGTGGGTTACAAGTTGTTTGGGGGTGCAATCTACTCGTCCATTGGTACGATTGGTACCAATGGAATATTGTTCATTCCATTGGTATTCTATTGGTGAAATGCATATCGTTGTGTGGACTTAGAATATTTCTGTGGTATTTAGCGCGTGTTTGGGCTTGCAAGCTTTATGGGGACTTAGAATATTTCTGTGGGTTTCAAGTTGGATGGGGGTGCATTCTACTCGTCCATTGGTATGATTGGCGTGTGTTTGGGCTCTCATTTTTTAAGAGCGAAGAATCAGATACATTACATTTAGCGCTTTTGGGCTCGCACACTTTACGCAGTTCACAAATGACATACCGATCGACCGTCTACTTTTCCATGTGGAGTTTACAAATGGAGCACCGATCGGCTGCCTCCTTTTCCATTGGTACCATTGGTACCAATGGTACCAATCGACAAATAGTTTACGCGTGGCCCTCAGGTGTTAATGTATGCAGTTTACAAATGGCACCGATCGGCTGAGGACATTTCCATTCGTACCAATGGTGCGAATCGTAAGGCTTCTTTGACGAATGGTGATTTTTTTTACCAATGGTTCCATTGGTGAGGGTTTCTTGACGATTGGTATCTGTTTGTGTATATTGGACATGTGTGAGGCTACTCTCGGTGAACGGGCCTTTGTGTTTGCCGCACCTAAGTTATGGAATGCTCTGCCGAGATTTATTAGGGTAACCAATTCTATTGACAGTTTTAAGAGAAAGTTGAACACTTACCTTTTTGAAAACGCATTTCGTACTACTTGATCATAAGATCATATTTTTAGCTTAGACTATTTCTTAATTTTAGCCATAAGTTTTTTATCCTATTCTTAGTTTTCACGTGACATCAGAGAAAAACCAAAATTAATTTTTTTAGTTTTTAACTTTATCAGGTAAAAGTCATTTTTGAACATATATCTGTTGGCCTGTCTTCAGCTCGGTAGACCGCTTTGTTTTGAAAATAGAACACGGTTTTTTCGCAATGCGTGACATCGGCATTGTTTCTTGGTAACATGTTACATGCACGAAAATATCGATTCGCCTTATGTTTTCGAGTTCTGAGTAACCAATATGTTGAGAGAAGTGCCTAGGCGAATGTTTTCAAGTTTAACAGAGAGAATAAACATTTTGAGAGAGCCAAAGTAAACTCCAGATGTTTTCACTGGTTTCTGGCCGCCATGTTGGAGTCCCTCAGACGGGCTCCAACACGGCGTCTCCATACTAAACACTATAATTTTCAGTGAAACCTTTTACTCGAGTTCGGAATATCGCACATCCCCGAAACTTTGGCACGTTGTTTATTTATTCCTCTTCTACGATCTGTTAATTTTTTGACTCAATTTATTGAATGGTAAGCGATTTTATTTTTCACTTGCGTGATAATTTAGCTTACTTGCGTGACGTGAAAACCACGAATATATCATTGTCATTTTATTATTATTATTGCTATAATTGTTATTAATTGTTGTTGTTGTTTTTATAGTTCTTGTTCTTGTTATTATTAGTATGGCGCATTTGAATATATTTATATAGGATATTTACGCCTTATAAGCTTTTAAATTAATTTAAATTAATTACTTTCCAAGGTAGGAGATTTGGGGAAAAGTCTTAAAGTGCCACTATGATCAAATTTTTCCTCTTTATTTTTTAGGTGGATCACAAAGAAATTCATAAAAGAATGAAAACGCCGTCTACCGTTTGCAAATATCTGCATTAGTTCCAGAGATACTTTAATTTGAAAAATGTGTAAAATATGCAAATAAGGTGACTGATGACGTCATTTACTCAACCCAAATTTACATCATGTATGTAAATAGAGCTATCTTGCCCAATTTGCGGCGCAGAGCATTGAAACTTGGCAGCCTAATAGTTCTACAGAAAACACACCTATGGCTATAAAACACTTTGTTCCCATGGCAACTCACTCTTTTCCAGTCCCCACCCACTTGACTTCAATATGTAAGTGATTTTCAGCCCGAAAAACGTTAAACGAGGCCACAAACCCAAGCTAACATATTTATATGCTTGTTCGATCATGTATATGAGGCACCATTTGCAAATATGGCAATGGGACGCCAAAGGTGGCCAGAAATGCCTTCAATATTGGGGAGGTCTGGAACCCAGCATGTTGCCATGGTAACAAAACTGTTAAGCTCAAATTGCGGAGCACATTTAGTAGAATCTTACTGCATAGAATCATACATTTTTGATACAGGTTGGCTGAAATTTCCTTTTTCATCATATTTGATCAAAATTTGGTTGAGTGTATGACATATTTTAAAAAGCTTGAATATCTCTGGAACAAAAAGAGATATTACCGCACCTTTTTAAACTTTAATGGACGAGTGAAAGATTATGGATGAGAAGTAAAATTCCTCTCCAAATATTCTCAGTGGGGCTGTAGAGGTTTATGGATGAGATTAACATGCAATCCTCTTTCGCAATTGTTTCATTCAGGGGAGTAGAGGTTTTGGTGGATAGGAATTAAGGCTCTTCGAACTTGGGGGATTTTTGGCGGAAGATAAACTACTCTGAACAATGGCTCGCGATTTTGATCATCTCACGATTTTATTCTGGAATAAGCAATTTTCATTGGAGTACTGAAGCTGAATTTAAAGGCAAAGTAAAGGATAACCACATTAGTTTAACCACATTCGCCTTTCTGGTTCTGCCGCATATTTTTGAAATTTGTTCCTTGCAGCTTCCTTACGTCAGCCAAGTTTACGTTTGCTTGCAAAAGTCTCTATCTTAATATTTTGATATATACCGGCGTAGTTTTTCATTTCTTAATGAACTATTCCATCGTAACTTACTATGGAGATCGATAGAGTTTCGATAAAGTGAGTATAGACTGCTTTATTATTCCAAGCGCTAAAAAGTTTATTTCAGTGAAAATTTTTCTGCATTTGTGTTTTTGCCAGTTGTTTTCTGTGGTGCCATGATCGTAGTTCACCACTTCTTGACTGCTCTACCGCTTCCTAAGTGCTTTACAACAGAACAGAGCACAGTCGAGGCTTCTTTATTTGCTTTATGATAAAGAATCCAATAATATCCCTTTGTGTTTGCAACATTTTCAAACCAAACTATATTTTCCAAAGGGGAAAAAGTGGCGTCAGCCTTGCACTGTTCTCTGATAATCCAAGCTAAAATAAGCCTGTCACAATCCTTGTTAAAATTGTTTAAATAATTTGATTGGGTAACGAGACGACAGCTGTCAATCACAAACTGGGTCAGGTGTTCGAAAGCTGGTTAACGTTAACCCAGGATTACCACCGTTTTCGTTGATACGCGAATGTGGAAAACAAAACACCCGCGGAAACGTTTTCAAAATTTCCGTCAGTCTTGCGTCTTATCGACAGATCGGATCAAAATCTACCAATCACAGCCACTAGAGTGACCTTAAGACCTTCTTTACGTCATGCTAGCGGACTGTGATTGGTGGATTTCGATCCGATCTGTCGAGAACATGTATGATTGACAGAAATTTTGGAAAGGTTATCGCCGGTGTTTTGTTTTCGAAAGTCGCGTATCAACGAAAACGGTGGTTAACGTTATCTGAAGAATTGTTTTTTCTTGTTTTAAAATGTTTTTCACCTCTAACGTTTAGTGTACTTTGAGATTACTACAGCTTTTAATTGAAGGGCAAACAATATAAACAGAACACCTCACCAAAAAGTTACAAAACTGAAAACAAAATTTTCGTTAACCCTGGGTTAGCTTAATCGGGCTTTGAACGACCCGGCCTATGACTTCAGCTAAGCTTTCATTTTCGAGTTGCTTTCGAGAGAAGAACGATGCCTTCAAAGTTAATTTTTTTTAATAGTTTAATCAGGATCTGAAGGCAGGCAAAGGTTTCTAGTCCAGAGGAATCCGGTCGCATTGAGGCTCATGAAAATGTGCACTTTTCCCATGGAAATAACGAAAGAAGGAGCTCAAAGCTTGCGGATGAAAATGCGAAATGCTGAGTGCCCATGCTGAGTTGTATTTGAAAGGAGCTACAGTTATTACGCCTAGCAGTCGATTGCAGCAAGATTACCCGAACTAGCGTCAAAGTTGAAAAGACTAGACAGCTTTCAGTGGTTCTATTTCGAGCACAGGAGCAAGCTTTCGGCTGATTACTCGTCGGGTGAGCGATGATACGGAATTGTCGAGGTTGACTTCGCTAACTTGAGATGACCGGCGATCGCTACTTCGCAACCGAGCGTTTACTTACTAGACTGCATCAGTGTAAGTGTTGTTTGAGCATTTTCACAAAAACTGAAAAACCTTCTCATCATAAACAGAGACAGCTCAATTGTCGTTGTTGTATTGTATTGTATTGCATTGTTGAGTACTTCTTAAGGTCATTCCTCACATTTGCATTGCGCATCCTTTCTGCGCATAATTTATGGCGTCATTTAGCGGGCGCCCGTGCACGCGCATAGTAGAAACATGGCGAATTTGCCTTGATATTGAGCTCTGTCAATCATAGATCAGAATGGCTGTAGCTCACCAACGAGCATGGGCACCCCACTGTTTTTTTACAGTCATTGTAATGAACCTACCACAAACTTTGCGTGAGAAAAGACTTATCTTATTTCTATTGCTGAAAATTGAATAAATAAGGAAAATAGCAGAAACAGTGGTGTTTTCTAGTTTGCCGTTTGGTAACCATGGCAAGAAATTTGGTTCAAATTTTAACCAAGACTTCAGCTTTCTGTCTAAATCAAACTTAAAATGTTTATTTGTGTCCAACACAATGTAATGACTGTAGTTTAATGCGTGTTCTCATGAGTATCGGTCGCAAAGATTTTCCAATTATTACTGGGAATGAGTTCTTCTAACAAGTATTAAATAATGCCAAAATGGGTCATTTTCAATGCCTCTGTGCTCCTTAATTAGCATGGGCACCCCCATATTTAATTTCTAAATTGAAGTTTTATTTATTTTATTTATTTTTTTATTTATTTAACTTCGCCAACTCGTGGCAGGGACACCGCAACAGCGTGAGCCAATTACTGCGGGC
>JAHPZR010019999.1:35000-37656 GCA_019787425.1 Platygyra sinensis
AATTGGTGATTGACGCCTGTCACTCCAGTGCGAATTCTTTGGATTAACCTTCGCTGCCCCTTGTCAACTCCTGGTGAAACAACAAGAAAGCCACGGTTTAGGGTTTTCGTCCTGTAAACTCCAACAGAACTGAATTAATCGAGATTAGTATCAGCAAACAGACGTCTATCCGGCCTTTGCGCTATATAAACCCTCCCGCAGCATATGAATAAAAATCTTGACCGACTACTGCCAACAAGTGGTGCAATGTGAAAACGAACTGGAGTTTATTTAAGGATATTCTCACAATGTTCTCTTCATGTAAGCAGCGAAGGCAAACTCAGCGATAAACTTCTGTTTTCATCGCAATGTAGAAAAAGTGCCACAAGGTAATCGCTCAAGCAGACGAAAAAAATTGCGAATGATAAAGACAAATTCAATACCGAACAGCTAATCAAGCATTAAACAAACATTTAAACAGGGGCTAGTTATTCTATTGGCAAATAAGC
Organism: Platygyra sinensis; assembly: GCA_019787425.1. Taxonomy (NCBI): domain Eukaryota; kingdom Metazoa; phylum Cnidaria; class Anthozoa; order Scleractinia; family Merulinidae; genus Platygyra; species Platygyra sinensis. The sequence continues at coordinate 35,489 of JAHPZR010019999.1, forward strand.
ATTTAGTACTCCCCACAGAAAGATTGCTTGTCCCCGGTACTTCAACTTCGCCTTTCAGTACCAGGTTTCGGTGTTCACGAAGAAAACATGCAAACGAAGAAACAACTAGATGAATGAGGGACACGAAATACAGAAATACGGACTTGCCTGAAGGGAGCAACATCCACCAAGGACGCCTTCACCCTTGCGACGTTGCGACGATGTTAAAAACGGGTGTGACAATTTGCGCTTCTTTGTTATATCTTTAAATTACATTAAAATTCATTCTGCGTGGACCAAATTGCTTTGAACAAAAAGAAATTGCATCAGATACGGAAGCCTGTAAGGGAATCCGAGATGCGACTTAATAAAAGAAGAAAAAAAAAATATGGAGTTAAATGCGAGATAAAAATGCGAGATGCGAGATAAAAATGCGAGATAAAAATGCGATGATGCGAGATAAAAATGCGAGATGCGAGATAAAAAATCGCGACATAAAATGCGAGATGCGAGAGATAAAAATGCGAGATGTGAGATAAAAAATGCGAGATGCGAGATAAAAATGCGACATAAAAATGCGAGATGCGAGATAAAAATGAGCGAGATGCGGAGATGCGAGATAAAACACGCGAGATTGAGATAAAAATGCGAGATGCGAGATAAATCTGCGAGATGGCGATAAAAATGCGAGATGCGGATCCCAAAAAGCGAGATGCGAGATAAAAATGCGAGATTGCGACATAAAAATGCGAAGGATGCGAGATAAAATAGCGAGCATGAAAAATGCGAGATGCGAGATAAAAATGCGAGATGCGAGAAAAAATGCGACATAAAAATATGCGAGATGCGAGATAAAAATTGCGAGAGCGAGATAAAGGAAGGAAAGACGAGCTCGCAATCGTACTAGGGACTCTTGTTCCCAGGGCCTTTCCTTCTGGTTTCAAAAATGGCAGGGGACGGGGAAAGGAAAAAAGCGGATGTTGATAAATATTTGGGACTTTATTAAAAACTTAACTTGGCTGCTTTGCGGTTAATGGGGAAAATGGAGTTGGGGCCTAATTAACTTATTAGGTTTTTTTGTTGCATGGTCTTTTCTCCACTGGACGGAAAGTTGTCGTCGGATGCTTGTTTCTTCCCAGCTACCATACCAGCCACTAATCCCTAAATGCCCAAGGGCAAAGAGCGTATCCTCATTACTTGTTAACTTCGATTGCGGACAGAAAATATAGATCAAGTGTTTACGTAAGTTTAATCTGTTTATAGAGCCCCAGTGGAGTGTTCAGTAGTTTTATCTCGCATTTTTATCTCGCATCTCGTTATTGTTATGTCGCATTTTATCTCGCATCTCGCATTTTTATCTCGCATCTGAACTTTTTATGTCGCATTTTGTTATCTCGCATCTCGCATTTTTATCTCAAATCTCGCAGTTTTTATCTCGCATCTTCGCATTTTTATCTGTCGCATGTTTACTCCGCATTCTCGACTATTTTTATCTCACATCTCGCATTTTTATGTGCATTTTATCTCGCATCTCGCATTTTTAATCTCGCATTTTTATTCGAATATCTCGCCATTTTTACCTCGCATTTTTTATCTCGCATTCGCGCATTTTTATCTCGCCATTTTTATCTCGCATACTCGCATTTTTCTCTCGCCATTTAACTCCATAATTTTTTTTTTCTTCTTTTATTCAAGGTCGCATCTCGGATGTCCCTTACAGGCTTCCGTAATCACACGTTAAAATTCTGTGCTCTGGAGAATTGTGAAAGATGAGAAACTTGGAAGAGATGTACGCACCTGAAAGGAATTTTGTTGCGAACAAGTTACCTTTGTAGTTCATAGCCAATTCCGCTCCAGTAGAATAAAAATGTATTTTCTTATGGACTGCGCTTGACGCATTGTTCTTTTCATGTTGGGAGTTCACACGTGCGTATGTGCTTTTTTGGTTGCATCTCAATTAGCGAGAGTATTTATTCTACGCGTAATAGAATTTTCATTATCCAGCTATCGCTCCTCTAGTACTACTTGGCGGTGGATTTGCAACTAATATGTCCGATAGTGAGCACCTGTCCGATGGTGCTACAGAATCTCGTCCGCTATTCAGCGTTCTAGCCAATTTGACGCTGTCTTCGAACAGTTCAAAGGTTACGTAGACTCAAGATTACATGAACTTTCAACCGCGTCGGCGA
>JAHPZR010020002.1:0-5000 GCA_019787425.1 Platygyra sinensis
TTTGTGTAGTTTTCGGGGTGCCTACAAAAAAAAATCCTCAAAAAATTAAAAAAGCGAATCTATCGAAATAAAGGGCATTTTCGTTCATTGCATATGTTGTTTGACTTGTGTAGAAAAAATGGAAGGCAATCCATTATCCACGAAAATTTGAGTGGTCGGTTCTTACACGGACACGGTCTTAAAATGGATTTCAAACGAAGGTTACAAGTTAACTGATTGCTCAAGTGCCTGTCCGCCTCAAGGAATGGACTGACTAACTGTATGGCTGATTGAAATAACTGGGCAGCCACAGGCATCCCAAACTCACGATTCTAGGAATCGATCAAATGTTAATGATTGTATTCATCGTTGTTTTAAATTCCAATTTCAATGCCTTGTAGAACGCGTCCAAATCAAGTTCTCAACTGCCAAAGGTGTAACACAACACGCGCACTTCAGGCAGCCACATCTCACCCGGTACGCGTATATAAATCATTAATATCTGATCGATTCTTAGAACCGTGAGTTTGGGAGGCCTTTGTGACAACTAAATAATTGACTGACTGACTGACTGACTGACTGACTCAATGACTGATTGAATGGCTAATTGACTGTCTGGCTAACTGACTGACTTTCTGACTGACTGACTGACTGACCGACCTGAGTAACTGATGGCGAGGACTGCGTATGCACTGACTGATGGGCTAATGTACCGACGAACCTCGGATAAAGGACTGACTGACTGATGTTTGACCGGCTTGCTGGTGATTGTATTTCTGACTGAGCTGTCAATTACGTTTGAGATGATGGTTATTTTCCCCTTTGCTAACCTTTCTTTTCGTTTTGCTCGTGTTACCATTCTTTTTCTCGTATTCTACTTTTTTGAGATTTGCTCTCCACAGTCTGTCCACGATGATACATTCCAACAAACTCAAGAAAATGACTGTGAAGCACACCATTAAGTACCAGTCCATTCCTTTAACATAGCTGACCTAAAGAGATACCATTACAAAAAACATCAACATCATAGTAACCCCTAAATCACAGCAAGCGACAAAAGTCATGTTATTTCATTTTTTTTTCATTACGAGCTATCCCAGTTTTTCTATCGTGGCTTAAAACGTCGAACGGGAAGCGAAATTGTTCTTGCTTCCAGTCCCCCCTCGAGCATTTTTCTCTCACGTGTTATCCGATCATTCACTCGAAGATCGACGCATGACGCTCGCATGACATCAAAGAGAGACTGCTCGGTAATAAACCATAGAAAACATAAAATCACCTTTGGAAGCATTCCGTTGGTGTAGCCAAGCAAAAATACAATGGTCAGTATAGTGGTGATGCCCACGGTCAATCTACTAGCGCTGTCATCCGGCCTCATCCAGAAGACAATCCAACTGAGCATGACCAGAAATACGCAGGGTATGTACACCTGGATGATGTAATAACCCATGCGCCTCTTGAATGGAAACGTCACCGTCAACACTGTGTAGTTTCCTTGAGGAAGTACAAGATATTGTGTTAGAACAATGTCTGTTAGGTAATAACGGGAACGATATGCATCTTGGGAAAGCACCTTCATTGGCCCTTGAGAGGACTAGTAATGTGAGCACAGTAACCATTCACCTTTAGCTTTGCATTTCAAACGGTTTGTAGCCGCTGCCTTCCAAACTTTCTATTGTTAGTCATGATCGAGCTTCAAAATCTAGTTATATTTAAGCTGGTCTATACTCATGGACTATCATTTGCCGACATCAATACTGAGTGCCGTATCGAGCCGTAAGCGTTATGTTTACGGTGATCCCGTTGTGTTTGTTAGGTTCTCATCCGATTATTACGTTACAATTTATATTTCAAGAGCTGTCTTCCAGGGGGTGCTCCCTGTAATGGCCTCTACGGGTAGACTCCGCCTGAAAGGGGTGTCTTTTGCAGGTTGCAGAAAGGGTAGGGATTACACAATATGAGGCAAGAGGTTAGAAATCTGCCATTTAGAAAAGCACTTAAGGTTGCTGTTTTAGACATTGCACGATAAGTCAGCTCACGAAGAAGTTTTATCACTGGAAACAATCTTACCAGTAGTGAACGTGTTGACTTCAGTGGACAAAGTAGCTTCACCAACGAGGAATTGTGCCATTTGTTTGTTGCCGATTTCAATAGAGGTGTTCTTCCATTTTAACACAATGTCCCTGTCTGTGTGACCATCTGACGAAAGACAAAAAGGGTAAACAGTGGTAACATCTTTAAACTAGGCCCAAACCGGCTCACGTTTGTGGGTCAACGGTAAAAATTGACCAGAACCTAAAGAACGGATTGAGTAAAAGAGTTGGTCTCCCTTGGCCACAAGGTGATCCATCTTAGGGTATTTTTAGATCGCTCTCAATTTCAGAAATCGGAGGTGGGTCTAGAAGGAACCAATCCTGTGACGCGTATTTTGTTCTCGTGACCAGCTCAGGTGGCTTCACACGAACTTTCACAAAATATAATATTCACAAAAGGCAAGTGTTAAACATTATTTTCAGAAAAACTAGGTACGGACATCTAAAAACAATTTGATCTGGATTACCGGGTGTCTGATGCAAAGAACTAATTCAATTAAAGATTCCCAACGAATAAGCTGTTCTTGGCCTTATCGCATAGATTTAGGGCGCGTTCGTTTGAGGTATTGCCGAATAAGAATATATTCCGGAATATATTCCGGCTATTCTGTTCCTGGCAGCAGAATAGCCGGAATGGAAATCCAGGTATTCCGGAATGAGAATAGCTCCCAAACAAACGCTTACTCGCATTATTCCAATTATTCTTATTCCGGATTGATCCCAAACGAACGCACCCTTAAATGTAGCCTATTGTATCCTTTTGGTCGGTGGTGACGATCGAAAAATCCGAACGTCCCTATTTCTCTCCCAGTCCCTGCTCGTTTTTCTTTTTCCCTCCCACTTTTACGTTCGTCCACATACTGATCGAGAGTCTGTAACAGCTGGCAAGTTAAAGTGGGACAAGCTTATGATTCCTTTATATGTAATTTTTGTTCTACCTTACCCTTGTGACAAATAGAGTCCCAACCAAACGATAATTTAGACGTGGGTATTTAATTAATATATTTGTTACCAGATGAGGGAAAATCGAATGAAACGCAAACTTACAACTTCCAAAGGTCAGTTTACAATGCTGTACATCCATGGGAAACTCGTACAGATCCATTTCACATGAAGCAACAATGTGTGTGCTGCGAACAAATACAAAGTTTGTCATGTTAGACAATGTAAGGAACCACAAGAAATCAGATATAATTTCAATGGGACACAGGAAACTAAGACATGATTGATTGATTGATTGGTCGGTTGGTTGGTTGACAGATTGATTCATCCACCCATCTATTGGTTGGTTGCATGAAAGATGACGTAATTTTTTCCAGGAGCTGGGCAATGAGTAAATTCATAGTGTAAGATGTTCTGCGTTTGCTGGAATCGAGATCCGATCGATGCTACAGTGCATGCGCAATAGTGGAAGTCTTTTCCATTTGAGATCAGAAATTCCCTATCAAACGGTTAATGGTTCTTATCGTATTATTGCAAACGAGTGGAATAAAACCAACTGACCTTCTGCTGTATAGAACGAATCCATTCGGATCGATTCTAACAACGCTATGAACCTCTGTATCAGGCAACATGAGGTCGGACCTTTTAGCGTTGTAGCAATAAGAATCTGGTAGCCACAGCTGAGAAATATGATCTCGCTGGAGAACGAGTCCTTTTGTTTTCACAAACTCAGCGAGGCGATCTTCAAACCACATCTGACGGAGATACATGAAACCTGGGAATTCCTGAATAAAGCGGAGAGATAACATGAAATTTATATTAGACATAAACACTGCTAATGTACGCATAGACGAACGATGGGCATGCAACGAAGGTCTAAATGACCTCTGCAAGTAACCTCCGAGATGCAAGTAAATATATCGAATATCATATATTTGAACTGCAAAGTGTTCCTGTATATCACCAGGTGATGTAAATTATATTATACATTACATAAATGCGCAATTATATTTATCTCAAACAAAGTCAGTATGACGCTTGGATTTATTGCTGGTCAGTTTTCAGTGTCACTTCATTCAAAATAGATCAGTCGAAGTAAAAATGAAAACCGTTTAATAGATTAAGTCCAGAATCTGGGAAAAGAAAGAAGGTAAATATGCAAAGACCGTCGTCAAGATTCAGGTCACAGCACTTTCTCTTAACCAAGATATGCCGAGAAATGTTTTATCAAAATTTATAGAGATTTGTATGGAGACGCCATGCTGGAGCCCATCCGTATGGGCTCCGACATGGCAGGCGGAGAACAACAGAAACAATTGTCACTGAGTTTTGTTACAAAAGGGTGAACTTATCTCTCAAGGAACTTAAAACATTAAAATAACACTTTTTCTAATATAAGAACTGTTCAGATAGCCAAATTCCTCGAAATAAGTCCCTTTTTAACCAACATGATGATTCTCTCGGTCGTCATGTAAATGCAACGTCACGCAAAAGCTTAGGAATTCATGCGTAGTCTATCGCAAAACCAAGAACCAATTCTGAGAGAAAATTTGAATGAATATTAGTTTTCAGCTGCTCTTATACATAAAGAAAGTAAAATCTCAGGAGGACCAATATTTTTCTAGTTTGAATTTAGTAACGTCATGAGAAAACCCCCAATAGAAGAAAAGCACGCAAGGTTCTCACTTCTCACTTCGGGAGGTTATTTTATGTCTGACATTGTTTCTTTACATGGAAGGAAACCTAGTTTTAAGGCTAAAAAAGTTAACTTAGTAAAAATATGAAAGAGATATGAAGACACGATTGATCACCGCAGTTGTTGTTATTATTATTATTATTATTATTATTATTATTATTATTATTATTATTATTATTATTATTATTATTATTATTATCATGTATTTACATAACATCTGAGATGTTGGTGCAAGCGACATCTTGCAAAAACATCCCAGATGTTACGTTTTCATTTTAATTGCAGTAGTT
>JAHPZR010020002.1:17500-22500 GCA_019787425.1 Platygyra sinensis
CGCGACTAGAAAATCATTTCGAATCAAAAGAAATCTTGTTTTATTCTTACCTTGGTAAAGTCTTTCAGTCGCCAGAGTTTCAGGCAAAATTATTTTTCAAGCGAAATCGAGTGGGTGGTTCTTAGAGAGACAGCCTCTTAAGGGATAATGTTCCTATTCTCAAATTGACCTTGAGAAACGTTTTTTTTCTTTAACAGAAGAATGATAACTAAGCTGTGAGGGTTTCATTTACATGCATTCAGTTTCCTACCATGTTCACTTCCCTTATGTTTCCAAACGACTCCACATAAAGGTCAAGAGAAACCTCAGTAGGTTTGCCTATGATTGTGAAACAGAATCAAAGAATAATAAACAGTACCGTAGTTGTCGATATATATAAATTTATTAAAAACTGGATATTAATGGATAATGCAAATTAAGAGTAACTGTTTTCATTGGCTAAGCCATCATGGTATATAAAACAATTATTCCACTCGCCCTTTTTGATTTTGTTTATTATTAAACCGCGCAGCCGAAGGCTGGGCGGTTTCTTGCTCTGCCTTCGGTTTTTAAACCGCGCAGCCGGAGGCTGGGCGGTTTCTTGCTCTGCCTTCGGTTTATTTATTTTTTTTTTTTTCGTTTTGTCGGTGAGCAGACCCAAACTCCGACTCACTCGGCCAATTGTTGTCACCGGATGATGTCATCATCAGCCAATTACAGGCCATTTCTCAGCTCTTTTCGTCATATCCCCCCTCAGGAGCATTTTGTCAAGTTAGCAAATTAACTGTTTAAACAAAAGAATGGCCGCCGACGGGAAAAATGTTTATTTGGTCAAACTTGGGCCAAAATCCTTCGGCGATGGGCGCAGGACATTTGCAAGGATAAAGCATCTAATTTGGTACCAGCTGCTGGCTACTAAGGCTGAAATTATCCAGAGTTAAGCTGTATTTTGGTTTTGCGTGCGAAACAGAAGATTTCGTAATCTGGAATTTTTGTTTCTGTTTACTTTCGAAGGGAATATTCAATGCGCTATAAAGGTATTACTTCTGGCCATGGATCACGCTGACGGTGATAAATGTAAGATCGTGTTTACTTCGCCAGAAGCTATGATGGAATTTTCTGGGGAAAAAAGTTAAAACTTAGCCTTTTATCATGTTTTATAGCGCTCGTCATAAACCCTTTTAACATATGTAAATTGATAGTCGTTTGAAAGGTCAAGGTATTTTTTCCTCAGACATAAACAGAATTCTCCGATTACAAGTCACGCTAGACCAGCTTCAGGCAAAGAATGTTTCCATATCTCAAACTGCCCTCTCCCTATTCACGTAGACTCGCATGAAATTTCTAAGTTTCTTGACACAGAGACTTAGTTTCTGCTCAACAAATGTTGTCAAAGTGCAAGTCTCTTCAATTTTAAACGGAAAAAAAAAATTAAAAAATTTCGTTGGGACGAAGTGGATTTGAACCCGGGACGCTAGCTCGGCAGTCTTCCACTCTAACCACTAGACCACCGACGATACACTACAAACATATGGTTTAATTTAAGTACCTAATCGGAAACCCGAACGCTATAAAGAAGCTAACCATTAACCCCTTGCATTAACCCTAACCCTAATCAGTATTTTCAGTGCTTAGGCCTATAATCAGTATTTACTTTGTGTACGCATCACAAGGTATCCAAGGGTGGTTTGAGATATGGGAACAAGTCCTAACCATCTTTTAAATTGTTTCCGGATAATGTTTTCTCGCAAAACGTTGTTGCTAAATATTACGTAATATTTTTGTGAGCGAAAAAGAGTTAAAAAAGCGCGGTTTTAATTTTTTTAAAAATTCTTGTTTTTTTTCGTTTTGTCGGTGAGCAGACCCAAACTCCCACTCGGCCAATTGTTGTCACCGAATGATGTCATCATCAGCCAATTACAGGCCATTTCTCAGCTCTTTTCGTCATATCCCCCCTCAGGGCCATTTTGTCAAGTTAAACACGGCCGTCTGTGAGAAATGTTTATTTGGTCAAAATTGGGCCAAACTCCATTGGAGATGCACATCAGGACATTTGCAAAGATAAAGAATGTAACTTAGGACCAGCTGCTGGCTACTAAGGCTGAAATTATCCAGAGTTAAGCTGTATGTTCGTTTTGCGTGCGAAACAGAAGATCTGGAACTTTGTTTCTGTTCACTTTGAAGGGAATATTCAATGCGCTATAAAGGTATTACGTCTGGCTATGGAACACGCTGACGGTGATAAATGTAAGATCGTGTTTACTTCGCCAGAAGCAATGGTGGAATTTTTTGAGGAAAAAAAGTTAAAACTCAGCCTTAGCCCTTGTAAATTTATATTCGTTTGAAAGGTCAAGGTATTTTTTCCTCAGACGTAAACAAACCTCTCGGATTGCAACACGCTATGCAAAGAATACAATCATTGAATACTGTTCACTTTCGCTGTGGAATCGATCTCGCAACTTATGATCTGTTGACCCGTCAATATACTAAAGTTCCAGAGCTGTGTAGTGTGCGCTGTGGAGATGAATTTGGCTTGGAATTTTACTGGAACGGAGCGCTTAACCCTGTACTATGATTCTGTGGAGGAATTGGGGCGGCTGGCATGCTTTAAGTGTCTTTTTTTCTCTTCGAGACTGAGACTGAGGAGTGACTTTAAAACCAAGAATGTAGTTTTTACTCTTCTTACGAGAGGACTCAAAAAGCGACAAATCGCTTAAAAGGTTTCGGATCGCGCTGAAATGCAAGATGACTATAAAAAATACAACAAGGCATTGAGGTCGGTTACTTTTATTACACTGAAAATTTAGGCTAAAATGTCTATTGACGTTTGTCGTGAGTCATATTGCTGATGTTATTAAAAAGCTGTATGTTCACCTCGTTACACCTCTCAAGTGTGGTCTACTCATCAAGCTTATTTTCCCGAATTTTGCATTGCGCATTCCTACTGCGCACGATTTTTGCGTCTCAGCGCGCGCACATGAGCGCGCGCGCGTACAAAACATAAGAGATTTCTTTCAAACTAAGCTCGATAGCGAGATAAAAGCTCCTTTTCTCTTAAACGAGCACGGTGACCCCCACTTTTTATTTTATAAATTCAATGAGAACAATATCCGCAATAACTGAGAAAAAAATTGGCAGAAACCTATGGCTAGAATAAATGCTAAAGATAGAGACGTAACGGGCGCAATAGAGCAAGTCCAAATTAAGTTTCCTTTAAGGGATAAAAATATCACTTAATAATGCAAGGTATTTGAAGCCAGTTTTTTCTGGGACGTAGATGAATAAGCAATCAAAGAAAGTCGAACTCTGTGTGATATAACACGCCGCATTGAAAAATAATCGAGCTTATTTGTTGCGCACTGGGATAACCAAAAGTCACCCAAATAACCATATTTGTCAGCATCGTGGCATGAAAACAAGCACGGTGACCCCCTCGTTTTATTACGTTTTTAACATCTCCTTGTACTGTAATGACACCATACCAAGTTTTATCGGAAATCTATGGCGGGTTCTTTTACCCGGGAATCACCTTAATCGATATGGCAGAGGCTGTACAACGTCGGGCGACTAAGCTCATGGTTGGGAAGAGGATTTCTTACAGAGGGGGGCGTAAGGGTTTGCGGTGATGCTGTTTTGCGTTACTTTTGGTGCGGTTTTGTGGTTATTTTTATTTTAAATCGCGGTATTGCAGTTTCAAAACACTAAGCGGTTTGCGGTTATTACAACCTTTTAGGTTAGACTTTCTGAAAAGTCCTTCGTCTTGTCTCTTTAGTACCCGCCGGACGAAGGACTTTTCCTACTTGATTGGCGCCAATTACGGGTCGCTGGGCTTTAACCAATCAGAGGTTCCCTAGATATCCCTTGGGGACCGAATGGACAAACTATGCTCAACGAAACGTGACTTGCGGTTAAATTCAATATGGGGTTGATTGCGAAACCCAGCCACGCGCACGGAATATCAAAACAGTGGAAGCATATCTGTCTGGAAGAAATGTGTTTGTTTCTGCGCCAACCGGAGCTGGGAAAAGTTCGACTTTTGAGCTAGCTAGAATCTTCCGAACTACGGTTTCGTTTTTGTCTGCGCAATTTCGGCACAAAAGTCACAAATGTTTGTCAAAAGTGAACCTTCGCCACTGGATGTCTCCTTTCCGGCGATCAATTCAAGATTCAAACAAGCTTTGGTCAATTTTCGTTTAAAATCTTTTTTCGTAATAACTTAAGTACAGAGTAAACAAATTTGCTCTTTCGATCGACGTAGGAGAAACACACACGTTCGATTATTTGGTCGATCGGAGTGGAACCGATTTTCCGCTATTCAATCAAGGACTTCCAAATGTTATCTGAGACACCAGTTGTAAGTCACGCCACTCCTCGTTTTTGGCGCGAAACGCAAATGAAAAGCCGTCAAGCGAGACAAGTCGACCTCTCGCGACTTCGTCGCTCGCTCGGCCGCTTCGCGGCCTAACATATTCTACCTTGAAATTCATGAGGTCGACTTGTGGCAAGTCTACCTTTAGGTCGGCGATTTTCGGTGAAAAAAAAGTGTCTGCCGTGATGACACTCTTTACTGAGAACTGTCGGCATCCGGTTGTTTTGCAGCGCGAGATAAATGTTTTGTTTTACAACGCATCAGGGTTTATTATATCAGTTTACAATTTAACCTTGCAATTACGGCCTTTTCCAGTTAATACTAAATGTGATTAACCGTTTTGGCCAATCCGGCGTACAGCTGTACAGCCTCGTGTTCTCGTTGCTTTGGTTCAATGCGCGACAATGGCAACTGAGGTCGTCGAGGTCGCAAATGAAAGCGAAGAGGACGTGCGGTTTCGGTATTCGGGAAAAAATCTGATGCGGTTTGCGGTTTTTTTGGCGTATTTCTGTGCGGTTTTGCGGTTTTCGGGGCCCCCTTACGCCCCCCTCCTTACAAAGAACGTTTGAATAAGACTAGTCTAATGTAGCTATCTTCTAGACGAATCTATTTACTCTTCATTTTTTTTCATTCAAATGCCTGCATAGTTATC
>JAHPZR010020002.1:27500-52500 GCA_019787425.1 Platygyra sinensis
CAGTGTGAGTAACCGTGAGTTTTAAAGCGTGGTACTATATCGGAAACCCGAACGCTATAAAGAAGCTAACCATTAACCCCTTGCATTAACCCTAACCCTAATCAGTATTTTCATTGCTTAGGCCTATAATCAGTTTTTACTTTGTGTACGCATCACAAGGTATCCAAGGGCGGTTTGAGATATGGAAACAAGTCCTAACCATCTTTTAAATTGTTTCCGGGTAATGTTTTCTCGCCAAACGTTGTTGCTAAATATTACGTAATGTTTTTGTGAGCGCAAGAGTTAAAAAAGCGCGGTTTTAATTTTTTTAAAAATTCTTGTTTTTACTTTAATTGGAATGGTAACAACAGACCAAAAAATAACTATCATTGCATACAATTACAATACTGTTGCCCTACTTAACAATACAAATAAACGGTGTTTACACTTGCAGTAATATAGTACTTACTTGCACTTAAGCCGAAAACGGTATTTATAATTTTCTTTAACAGCATTTTGAATATCGAGAATATTGGTTTTATATAGCCAACAATGCGCTTCGCGCCTCTTTAGCTATCTATCACCTCATTCCCAAACCCCACTTTTGGAGTAATCGTTAAATATCATGAAATCCAATCATTGAACAGCTAAATCAAAGGGCTCAAGGGCCAACTCGTGCGCCCCATATAACAGCATTCAGAAATACATGCTGTGCTACGATTGAAACTGCAAACACCTTAGTAACGATGGATTTTTGCAAAATAATAACAGGTAAACTGAATTCGAATGACGCTTAAGCTGTAAAAAAAATTATGAATCACAGTAACAGTAATATAACTGAACAACTGAGGAGTTCATTTGCAGTCTTCTTACCTGAGCCAATATTTGGCCTCACTGTCTTGTCATACTTCGTTCTTAGATATTCGGCCAAACTCATTGAAACGTTTACTGACCCAGTTACTGTTTCTTCTGTTGTGTTTGTCTCGCTGAAATTCCAAAAGAGAAGAGATAAAAACTATTTTATAATCATTTATTGAATCTACTTGTCATTTGGTTTCACTCTACTGTGACTGAGACCATGACGGTGTTAATGATAAAAATTACTAAAAATTTCCTCGATTGTGATTGGCCTTAAAGAACTCTTGCTTTCCACTAATTCACTTGCCAAGTTGTTATCGAACAGTTCAAGAAGCCAATCACATTCAAAGATGTAGTTTAAATCAACCAATCACATTGAAAGTTGTAGTTACGTGCGTGCGCGTTTGCTTTTCCTTTTTTTTGGCGCCTAATTGCCGGTAGGAGACGCGGTGGTCTTAAAATGTTTACGTTTCTTTTGTTAGTATTTTAATGCAATTTTTCCCTTTCTTTCATAACTTGGCTATCCTTCTTTTCTCGGAATTGGAATTTTATGATTAATTGATAATACTTCATTTCGTCGGGGCCAATTCGGTCTGTAATCATACTCGTGATAGACACATCGGACTCCCCCTGCGCGGTCGTCCGATTTTGTTATCACTCTCATGATTTCAATATAATATAAATTGGACTCCATTTAGTCCTGTTACCATTACTAATCCATCTGTATTTCATTCATCTCAGGTCGGGGCAATTTTTCAAGATAATTGTTTTGTAATGGGCAAATTTTAAACCCCTGCGCTATAACTGATGGAGTGTTAAAACTGGAGCTACATTTTTTGGTCTGTGGGTTAATGGACTTCATTAATTTCATTCGTTTCAAATGTTATACTAAAACCGATTCAGTAGGCTAGTATTTTAATAGTGATCTGTGAAATCAAAAGACTATGATCACAGTCTCTTCGTGAAATGTAAAACACAATGCATGTTCTGTTATTGGTATTTAATTATCTTACCTGCCAACAACGTTCAGCACTAACATGAACAAGATTACGGCTTTGGTAGACCAGCCTGCGGTCATTGTTATCTCATCGGATTTCCAGTCAGGCCAAATGACCAGTTTGCTCGTATTATCGTCCACTTCTTGCTTGTATTCCTGTATATCACCACTGAGGAGATGTAAGTTGTTATATGCTTAGCTGACATTATATGTAAATGCTTAGTTACATTTATTTCGAACAATGTCAGTTTGGTGTTTAAATTAATAGCCGAAAACCCACCAGGTTACTTGCTTACAACTGGAGAGGAAACCTTTTACAGGGGCTTCGCCAACCCTAATTATTTTAACATCAGTATGAGGCTCATCCTGCACAGTATTCTACATCCAGGGCCAGGTTGTTCAAAGACCGATTAAGCTAACCCGGGGTTAGCGAGAATTTTGATTTCAGTTTTCTAACTTTTTGGTGAGGTGTCCTGTCTACATTGTTTGACTTTCAGTTTTGGGCTGTAGTAATCTTAAACTACACCGAAAATTAGACGTGAAAAACATTTATAAACAAGAAAAATTAACGCCTCAGTTTACGTTTAATCCTGGGTTCACGTTAACCGGCTTTCGAACAACCCGGCCCCGGAAGTTGTCCAAGAGACAGGTGTTAAATTTTGAAATCGCTTGGGATATCATATTACGACATTCGCTCCATTCCTATTACACAAAAGAAAGAAGAACTTTAATCTTCGAACAACTCTTCTAACCATTGCAAAATCCGGTAGTTCTACAGGTTCATGAGTATATAATTGGGATTTCGTAGTTAATTGCACAATTTATGACGTGTAACTGAGGGCTCGAGAGTATGGGCCAACAGAACAATTGTAGCCTCCCAGATGAATCATCACACGGATCGGAATTGGATGGCACAAAGGATGTAAACAAGTCAGTCGAATTCGTCTTTTGCAGAGTCCATCTTGATGTCCCATACTGTTTTCAGTATTTTACTTGTTAAGTTTTCATCTACATAAAACATAATGTATTAATAGAGGAAATTTAAGTTTCATTAAAAAACAGAACTTAAAGCAAAAATCAGCTAAACCGTACGTGAACTAGCCAGCAGAGTTGCAAAAGCTTTTCAAGTGAGGTAGTTTAGAGTCAATGTGTGCATGCAGTTTGATCTATTTTCAATGAATGCTTGCCTAGGTTGTTTTCAATTTTACCGTTTGAAATGATTTCACGCTGTTAAATTTACATCTACATAAGGAAAAAATAATAGAGGAAAAATGTCATTAAAAAACACTACTTAAAAAACGTCATTCAAACGTACGTGTGCTAGCCATTGTAGCAAACGCTTCTCAAGTGAGGGAGCTTAAGTTTAAAGTAAAGAGAAGACAACTGATACTTTCTTATTTTCTGTGCATCCATCTTGACTTATTTTCACAGTGCATGCAATTTGACGAAAAGTGTCCCTTCTAAATTGAAAGAAAATTAAAGGTGCAAAAATTACTAGATAGCGCAAATAACGATCTTATTTATAGTCTTATTAAACTAAAGCAAACTAACCGTCGTTGGTCGACTGCAGCTTTCCTTTTCTCTCGATTTCGACTGATTTTCTCTTCGGTTACTGTCGATCGACTTTCTATAATGCTGCTCTTTGAGGTGTTGATAAAAAGTGCCCTGATGAACATCGTCATTTGTAAGTCATTTCTACCGTTGTTTTGATAAAAGGCGGTTGTTATTAGAATTATGACATAATTATCATGCAGGGAAGAGTTAATATTCATGATCTCGCTCACTGAAACTTCCGCCGAATACTCAACCCAAATTAAACCGTCCCTCAGTTCACCAAGTAACCTCCGTCCGCTATTCAGGTGCGAAATCCTTAAATGTTCAACTCGGACAGTCCTTATCACAGAATGTCTTAGTTGAAGGAGTATTGTTTTAAGTCTGTAGTTTTTGCAACGCTGTAATAAATGGCTCACTTCTATAATAGCCTGAGGCATGATTGCCGCAACACTGAAATGACATTAATTATTAACTGTCTCAATTTCAGTGACAGTAGTCGACATACAACTTCATTTAAAATTTGCTTAATTTGTTCCTTTGTAAAAATGGAACGTTTTCCTGGGCAAGACAAAAAAATTGCGTTGCACAGTCTGAGTTTCAATTCCCATGATATGATTTTCATTTCCGTGTTGAGAGCGCCAAAGATATGCTAGACATACGGTATAACCATAAAAACAACAATTTAATAATAAAATCTGAAAACCACGCCGAGCTAGTTTCATAATAGATCTCGAGCAGTTCTTGTACTCGGCTCAACATAAACCTAAAAGCACGAAAGTTAAAATCAGTTACAGACCCCAGTGAACTGTTTCAAGGAGTACCACACAAAAAAGCTAATCTGCAAAGTTAACAAACTTGAGGAAGACAATAAAGATATATATTAACATCTAAACCGGAACAAGATCTTTATCACAGCAAAAGACTTATTTTATATTCAGTTCAATTCAGTATACGCCTTATCTCTACTTCAAAAGGCAGGGCTGCGGTTTGGCGCTTAAGCCATTTTGATTCCCGGTTTTCCAGTTCATTCACCGTTGATTTATATTGTTGGGGTTTACGATTAAGATATTATTGTGCGGTTGCTGGAAATCATAAATTCTGCTCGCGGTTTTCGGATTTTGAGTGTTTTTGTGGAGGTTATTCAAACACCTGGAGCGATTTTTGTGTTCAGTTGTGATCAGCCCATTAGACTTCAAAACAATTTGTTCGCTTTTTACTCAAGTAAATGGAGTTAGAAACAATTTGGTATTTCTGACATGATTATTGATCATAAGAGGTCGTAAAGATTCTCTTACGTACTGTAAATAGCTTATGACGCATGTCTGCTAACCTTGGTGACAAGGCAAGGTCTCGCTAACCAGGCACGTCATCAGTGTAGCTGTGAGCGTTAAAAGATAACGTAGTACGTCGAACATCTGGCTGTGATCATCAAGTTTTCTTGGACGTTTGCAATAAGAGGTGTTCACACAGAGAAGTTATAATTTAGACGCTTTTTTCGCATTCAAGTTTTGAGATACTTTTTAATCGCTCAGAAAGAAAGAAGGGAGAACGTTTCAAGCGAATAATTATTGGCATCAAACTTCCTTCGTTTGCCCATAAGGATCTAGGCCTGCCTGGGAACCCCACTCGTGCTGTCTTAAATTGTGGGAGGGAGGGGTGGTAAAATTGAAGAGCTGTGATGGACTTCTCTCAGTTTGAGTTTCTTTTACAAAACATGTATGAATCATATCATCATCATTTTTAGCTTAGTTTATCTTAATCTATTTTTTATCATTATCATGTATTGTCAGTCTGTACACATAACTCATGATTCCCCGCGGTGTCTCGCAACGTATGTGGTCTTGTACTTCGGGTGTTACGGGCCTCGGTCCTATTTCTATACTTCTAATTTCATACATTCGGTATCTTGCTTGTATACTTTTTTTCTGTTGGTTTAGTCGAGCGTTTTCTCTTTCTTTTTTTACTTATGTATATTTTTATTCTGCCATGAATTGTAATGAACAAATACAAAAGCTTGAAAAACACTTGAATTTCTTTCACTAGTCATTTCGGAATTTATTTCTCGGCGACGGCAACGACCGATATATTAAGGAAAAATCGGGGTGAAGGTTAATTTTCTTCCGATATTATGATTCTATGCTTCACGTCACAAGAACAGAGAAACATGGAAAGATTCCATTTCTAATTAATGAACGCGTATTACAAAAAAAACCGAGCAAATCTTACGACTGCCTGTTATGGATTACTGAATACACCCTACAACTGTGCGAATACCGTCACATTTTGTGGATTGATCAGTTGGCGAGCTGTGAAGAGGCGCAAATGTAACGAAAACATATTAAGCCAAGTGAAAGTTATTAAGACGGTTTTGTAGAAACGTTGGTGTTATTTTAACTGACTTGCTTATGGTTTTAAATAATTTAGCAGCAGACAAACCCACGTCGTAGGACTCGATGCTCTGTTAACGCAAATCAGTGGTTTCATCAGGTTAATAACGTTGATATTCAAAATCAAGGTGACACAAAACACACTTTATCAGGTCTTTAAATTTACTGAAGGGGTCTAATGTAAATCCAACCACTTTTCCCAGTGTAGTTTAGAGTGACCGAAGTGGTTTTTAACGGCCTTTGTACTCCTGGCCCTATACATTCGTTTCAGTGTCCTTTAGAAGAAAACCGGCGAGAAGAAGAGAGAGCAGCTCATGCAGGTTGCAATGACAGACAGTGAAACTTTCGAATCTCAATGCCAAAATACAAAGCAGTGGACGTTTTCACGTAGAAGTGCCAATGTTTTGTCAAAATGTCAATAATCATCGGCATGGCAACTGGTAGCTGACTGTCAATTCAAACAAGAAAATGGCTATTCTAAAAAAAAATAAAGACACCCTCACACTAAGACATGCCACAATAATCCAAACAACATTCAAAGACAGTTATTTTCCACAGATACAAATTAGAAAAAAAATGGATTGCTTAAACCTTGAACTATTAATATCTTTTTTTTTTTTTATAAAAAACCGCGTGATTTCGATCTTAAGTGTTTTTCTTAGTTTACCGTTGTTATTGTTGAGTCATGTTGTAAACCAGGCAGAATTTTTTTCTTCGCCTTTGCTTCAGAAACCACCAGTGAAACTGAAAATTTTCAGTCTACGGTCATGACGAAAATGCTTTAATTTCCAAACATGCTAACTTCTTTAAACTTACCTTCCGTCCATCTGAAAAAGCCACGAATGACGCGATGTAACTAAAGTGCGATATACTCCGTTTAAAAGACAAACTTGGTGTAAGTACGCGGCACTAACCCACTCTGAGAATTAACAGCTGAAAAAATACACCGCATTTGAATCGGTGTCTGTATTCACTTGTGATGCAAATTCCAAACATCAATACGCAGAACTTAATTGCGGGCTGCAACCTGAAAGCATCCAAATGGACTCCTTCCTAGAATTTCGTAACGTAGTAAAAAATAACAGTAACAGAATTAAAACCCTTCTTTTATAGAAAAAGTGTTACCCCAGGAAGATTAATAGTTAGGTTAGACGAGGCTGACTGCCAGCCAAGTCAACTGACGGGTTTACTAATGATTTTAATTGCAAGGAAAAATAACTCTTTGCTTCTCTTAATTTATTAAGTGACATCTTGTAATAAGTAAGCGACTTGTGAGTGTGTAGGCCTAAAGGTTGTGTTAAAATGTTACACTGAAACGCTTTATTTCAGGAGAACGTACAACTCTGGCGTTTTATTTTCGTTTTGTGTGTTTTTTTCCCTCGACTAGACAAGGTTGATAATTTCGTGTTACTGCCCTGCAATCATTTATTGATAATCTAGTTTCTTCTTCTCTTGTTATCAATTATTAAGATATCTCCTTTTCATGCAAATGCATCATGTCTTATCATTAGTTACACCCTTCTTATCTGTCAAACCTGTATACATTCAAGTTTAATTTTGCCATCAACTTGAAAAAATGAAAACTTTAGTTAGATGCCCGTTTTTTAGCTCTTTCTTTGGAGGCTCTATTAACTGAAAGCCGTTTTTTCTCCCCAAGTTTTAATTGATTTTTCGTTGCATTTTAAAAGCCAAATGGCTCTTTTCAAGTTATTGATTTTCCTAACGTAAACTCCTCCCTGTCTAGATTTTTGTTCATTCTGGCAATTCAGGACAGAAGGCACTTCTTAATTCCAAACTGATATCAAATTAAACTTAATTATAACATTTCGTACTGAACTTGGTCCAAAGCATATAGTATGTTTATTATAACACTCAAATAAATGAATTCTACTTCTATAGTAATGTATTGCTGTAATCTGATTGGCTGAGGTACTCGTGTACTATCAGCCTTTCCTTGCATACGGCTGACGCGTCTGAAATTTGAATTCACCAATCAGGATTCAGCAGGCGGGAAAAACTCTACTGTCCTGCATTCCATGTAAGTCAAGAAGAAAGGTAACAAGAAAAGCATTGATGTCGGGCAATTTTTCTCACAGGAAATGGCATCAAATATTCACGAAAAGGAATTTTTTTTCCAAAAACCATATCAGATTGTTTGAGCCTCCAAGCTTCTAATTTGCCCCAACGTCAGGCAACTCTCCCGTAGTTCGTCGAGTGTCGGCAGGTAGGATAATAGTTCTGCTATTCTGAACAAAATATCATGGTAGTTGCTCATCAAATTAAATAATACTTTATTCGGCTCACCTTAGAGCACAAGCCCGCAGCGGAGCTGCGAGCGCGAAATCTAGCGGCGAAGCTTTGCTCTTCCCTGCTCGCGCGCATGACTCAAAGGTGAGGCAGCTCAAAGTCTACCTCATCAATTATCACCTTAAACAAATCTCGAGCTTATAATCCAATTGTTAAATATTACAATTAATGCAATACAGTTGAAAGTTTACGTCATTCTAACAACCGATCAGTTCATCACTAAGTTTAAAATGAAAAGCCTTTTTAGCCCTTTTAGCTAATTATGAGCTTTGATTCTCTGTAGATCATGGGGATATTTAAAAACCTGAAAAACTCGACTATACGGCGGCCGCGTGACTTAGTCTTGACAAAAGTATTCAAAATGCAAAGGCAAAGATTTGGAGTGAAATGGATCTTTTTGAAGTAACACAATAGTTTTGCATGACAATTAACATCCAAGTCGTGAAAATATGCGGCGACGTTTTTGTCAGCGATTGGTTCTAGTTTGCTGGTATTCATTACAACTTGTAAAATTTGCATCAAAGCAAACACTTTGTCCCTTTGAAGACGTGAATTTGTATGCTCCTGGCGATGTCGCATCTAGCCACATTCTTTCTTCGAGGAACTTGACAAAGCAGGACGGGATAGAAGTATTAAAATCCTAATGGTGAGTGCACGATTTAATCTTTTTGCTCCTAACCGAGTGGAAACATTTCTACCTGCTAAGTTCCACACGTCGCTCGCAATCTTCTTTGCCGAGCTCCGCACACATCTTCGTTCATAAACCAGAATGTCGTAGTTTTGTAATCAGAAATGGTTAAGAAATGATTTGAGCGAAAGCTTGTAAGATATTTGCGCTATATTTTTTTTGATGTTTCTTGTTCTTCTCGTTGCGTATTACTCCAGGAAAGTTGAAAACCGTCACCAAGTGCAGCGGAGCTTAGGCCGCTGCTTTCAATCCGGCCCTGATAGTAACATTGTGTCCTGGAATACACGTGTCCCGAGAAAAAGCTCATGTCTCTCTTCATTGTCTTCCTTTCTAAGGACAGGAAATGACCTAACGGCGAAGATTGAAGTCACCGATATGACCAGGCGAACAAAAGAAAAGTTTTAAATTCACGAGGAGTTGATGGTTGCTCAGCTAACATTGGAGACGACAACGAGATAAGAATTTCAGTTTCATAACTCTCGATTAAAATGATGGCAATAAATTTGAAGTTTATGTTGTAATGATTAGTTGTTGAGTTTTTTTTTCTAGTGGAAAGAGTCGTAGTATTTATTTGTTTCCAGCGACTAATAAATATTTTTCCATAACTAATAACCTTCAATTCGCGGTAATTAATCTGAGATCTGCGTGGATTGATATAGCCACCATTTTGGCTAACATAATTTCAGAAAATTTTATTAGCGAATTCTATATCGAAGCACTGTATTTGGAAACACCATTTAAAAATTGTGATCAAAATGCGTACGTTGTCTCTGAATCTACAAATGTAACATTGAAAGTTTTTTTTAGGAAAGAGGAGATTGAAATGGCCTGTATGACAAGGAAGAAAAATATTTGGCGAAACAAAATTTACTCTATACAACAAATAGTCTTGCTAGAATTAAGTTTATCGCGCAACATTTTATTCTCCTCAGATTAAGTAAAACCTCGAATGTATATTCGACCAGGGTTTCTCCATGTAAAAGGAAATTAATGGTACCTCATGCCTGTAACGTGAAGCAGAAAAAAAATATATTTTGGAACAAATTAAACGAAATTATTCTGTAACAAATTTAAATCGACTTGCTATTATTAAAGTTATCTCACACATTAACTCCTAATAGAAAAAAGCTTCAAACTCATAACGTAATAAAGCAGAAAAATGCCAGGATAACGAGAATTGCTCTTGCAAGGGAACTGACGGGCATTTGAACAATCACATGAACACAAATGTATTATGATATTATTTGCAAACATGTTCAATAATCTCAAACAGACTTGAAAACAATTATTGACTTTGGCTATAAACTTCGATTGTAAATTATAGACTACAGAAGATTTCTAAAGAGACACGAAGATTTTCATCAAATCGTCCTCGAGAGCCATTCGAAGTATTCAGAAGATCGCCAATGACAGAATTCTGGAGACTGATCACTCGAGGACTTCCGAAGAATTCTTAACGGTAACGACAGTTCTGAGAACTGACTTTTAGGAATTTGAAAGGCTAAAGGGAAATTCTCAGAGATTAAAAGCTGCATTCAGAATCATCTGATTAATGAGATAGTTATATTTTGCTGTGTAAATAGAAGCTTTTCTTGCATATTGTTGCACCACATTTGCTTGAAAATAAATTGAAATTATCTTCAGGTTATTACTACGTTAACTCTCGATATTTGAACCAGTTCCACCTTAACAACAGGTCAACGTTTAATTGTTTATCCTCTAGATACTGTAAGTTAAGGTTTGTAAGATCAACATCAGTCTGGTATGTAAAGGTGTTCTAAAAAGGCTCGGCATAGTAAATCGAAATCAGTAAATCGAACCAAATTTCAATCGAACCAAATCGAACTCAATTCATTGATTGAGTTCGATTGAGTTCGACAATCGAACGAAATCGAACTCACCGAAAAGAAAAAAAAAATCAATTGAACCCAAACGAACGTTTTCGAACTTGTGATTTGCGTAAAATAGGCATTGGAAATCCATAACCAGATCTTGGAAGCTCGAGTTACTTGAGCCTGGGGTGTAGTGCACTTGTTCTTCGTAAACGAAGAAATTCCGCAGAAATCGCTTCAGATGGGCTGTAGATTGTAAGCTTCAAATGCGTAGTAAAAGGCTGCCAGGAATGCCGCTTTGACGTCAAGGATGGCGAAGTTTTCAAGGTTTTAAAGAAAATAGACGAGAAAGGCCGTGCATTCCGAATTGCAAACAAGCGCGGACAATTACAATTAGAAGGTGGCATCTTCAACGTGAACTGGTTGCTTCCCTGTGGCCTGTAAATGCTTTGAAAACTTATTTCTGTACTGTTCTCTTAACTGCCGTGGACAGGTTATATACGAGTTTTCTGTTATTGGATAAATAGCAAAAAAATTGATGGGATCGCTTTGGGCTTGCTTTCATAGGTTTTCCAGAGCCAATCGATCGCAATCCATTTAATTGTGTTCGATTGAGTTCGGCTTAATCCAGCGCAATCTAAAGGATTGAGTTCTATTGGGTTCGATTAGTATACACTAAAATAGTGGATACTGTCGAAGGCGCGCTCTGAATATCCTTTGCTATTTACCTTAAAGCAACTCGGGAAAACATGGCTTCCCGTCTTGCATCCGAGACATATGAAGAAATCATCCAAATTAATTTTTTGTGAAATATATCATCTCATTGTTTTCCGCCAGCCACCTACAATTCGGTGAATAGTTGTTGATTATTTAATGCACTGATTGTCTTTCTAGATTGAAAAGGCTGTCAACAATTTTTGTAACACAATCATAACCAGAACTAGAAAGACCAGCAACAAATTCGTTTTGAAGGTGCATAATATTAAGGTAGCCGAACGCAGTTTTCAAGTGCCGATGCCTAATTCACCATTGCTTTTAAACTACACATGCTTTGGCACCCGTTTTTTGCAAGAGTCAAGGTTAACCACAGAAGTATTTATTCTCGCATTTTGGTTAGAGTGTGTGCTGTTTCCATAGCAACGGAGCTGGTTAAGAACAAGGCTTAAAAATGGTTTTTGCTTTAAAAATAATCCAGTCCTTCAATTGTTTTCATCGTTTGCCCACCACGAATAGGCCATTTGCTGTTGCCATGGTAACGGAGCTGGTTAAGAACAAGGCTTAAAAAATGGTTTTTGCTTGTTTAAAATAATCCAGTCCTTCAATCGTTTTCATCGTTTGCCCACTACGAATAGGCCATTCCCGATTTACCTCAGGCCTCTTTTTTTTTTAGCGAAAATTGAATTGAATGAAAATTGATTTGCATATGAAAAGATGAGCACCAAGACTCGCTTCGAAAAAGAGACCTGAGGTAATTTGGAAATGGCCTATTGACATTAAATCCCTTCTGTCAACACTGTTCTAATTGAAATTTCACATAGGCGATTTTCGTAATTCGTCGTAAATCGTTTTCTGTGTTATTAAAAAATTCCCTATATCAAAATTCAGATCATTTCTGAACTATTTTTTTGGCCAAATTTCTTGAAATTCTAACATCTGGATCGTTAGAAGTCGACAAGTTTCTGCAAAAGCAATCGGTCTCAATTTTTTGAGCAACTGCGCATGCGCTGGTTTTAACTGGGTCAGTTCTTTGAGGTCGGGTTCTTTCGGTTCTTTCGGTAATAAACAAAAGCTGAGAATTGCTGGGTTCTTTGTGTCGTTAACTTTTCTAACATAACTTTGTTATAAAGACTAAAACAATCAACACACTGCGTTCAGTTACAAAGAAAAATAGCAAAGATAGAGCGGGCATAGAGCAAATAAAATGATCGCTGTATCAACAGTGTGTTTTTTATTGCAATCCTTGTGCGCACGCTGAATCGCATCAACAAGAGCGCGCGGGAAAACTGTGTTCTGCCACCTTAATTGTTTAAAACGTGCCTTGTCGTACAAGTTCTCGTGGCGTCCTTGCAAAGCTGATTGTTTGTTTTCCTTTGTCATCTCTAACGTGTAAATTTCAGTTCTTTCATTGTTCAAAACAGCAAGCTATTTTCGAAAACTTTTCAATAAGATATTTATATTTTCACTAAACAATTAGATTATGAGCTCGAGATTTCTATCCTGTGATAGTTGACAAGGGCGCAGCCCGAGTCAACTATAACGCATAGAAATTGAGAGCGAATAATCTAATTGTTTTAAGATAAATCTACTAGTCGTTCAAAATTTTATCTAAATCCTCTTTAGAGACACCTCGAAAACGCTAAGAAGTGCCATTATTTTGTTAACAAGTGCACACTGCTAAGCGGTCCTAAGCTACAGTAACTCACTATCTATCACAGAATAGAACGTGAGTAGCGTAGAACGCTAGTAGATTTACACTAAAATGGTTTATTCCGACCTTGTTTTGACTTATCGAGTTCATGTAATGAACTGAACAGGCCAAAGAAATTTTAATTTTAAAGCTTAAAATTTGAACTACTATTCACTGTTTCCTCGAAAACTAGTAATTTGGCAATTAATAGGCAATTCGACAGTAATTCCAAAGTTGTCTTTTGACTCTAGAGTTTCGTTTCGTGAAATCACGGATAATACAAGCTCCTGCCTAACAGTTAATTAAACTTCGTCTTGTAAATCTACCTTACTTTTAAAGTGTGGCCCACTGAAAAAACAACTAAGCGAAGTTCTTGCTTTCCTTTGCTTTGTTCTCCATGTTAATGTCGCTGCATGCACACTTGAGATGGCAGCCTGAGAGAAAGATAAAAAAACCCGCCTATTTAACAATGGGTATACTGAAACCCAAAGAACAACATATACATGCGTTTAGTTCTATCATCATAGAAATGCACCGAGTTTCCAATATTAAAAACAACTTAAAATGCGGACACGCAGCAACTCGAAATAAATAACTCTAGCTAAAATGTAGCACTGCAAAACTAACCTTGATTTTTAACGTTTGCAGGCGAAAAGCACTCTGGCAAAATAGAAAATTTCACGCGGAAAATGTTCGTCTCGATGCAAAACGAGCAATATTTTTCGTTTTCTTCACGAGAACGAATTTATGCCTGGATGATGGTCGCCAATCCTTAATTAAGATGACTCATACAGTTTTTAAAGTGAAAAGCCCCATGCAGGGTAGCTTCATGTTCCTATAGTTTATGGACGCTTATGACAACTATAAAAATAAACATTGAAATGTTCATCATCAGAGAGATCAACTCTGATATGCTTATCTATATATGAACAGAACAAATGCTGGAAAAAATCAAATGTCCCGAGCGGGATTCGAACCAACGACACCCCGATCTCATGAAAGGTGCTCTAACCACTGAGCTACCGAGGCAACCACAGTGGAGAGAGTCGAATATTAGCTACAAAAGAACATCGATTACCAGACATTTG
Organism: Platygyra sinensis; assembly: GCA_019787425.1. Lineage (NCBI taxonomy): Eukaryota > Metazoa > Cnidaria > Anthozoa > Scleractinia > Merulinidae > Platygyra > Platygyra sinensis. Next base: position 41,598 of record JAHPZR010020002.1, read on the forward strand.
CTCCCAGACCTCTCGGGCCGGGAATTACTTCTGTTGATCGTCGAGACGAAAGCTCATCGGACCTATGAAGCTCATCGGACCTATATAGATAGGCATATCAGAGTTGATCTCTCTGATGATGAACATTGTTCGAAATATGCCGTTTTACACACAAAAATTAAAATATTATTACACGTGAAAAACAAGAAAAATTTGCTTTAAAATTCAAACTGTGTTTGCTTTACTAGCTATGTCTTGTGCAAACGAGCAAAAACCGTTCTCCAAAGCCCCGACCACACGTGTCGGGATACTTTTGAATCCCCAACTTTTTCTTTCCGGGTTCAAAAATTTCCCCGTCCACACGTAGCGTATTCAAATCGAATTCGCCTGTCCACTCCCATCCATGGTATCTCGATGCGCCCAAAGGGAAAATAGGCCTACACGTTGTGCCGCCATATTGGTTTATAGTTCGGTAAGAGACTGGACACGATTTTGCTACGTCATCGGATTTTTTAAAAATATTCGGATTCACCTTCTACACGTTATCGGATTCGTTGCGGATTTATTTTTTTCCACGGCCGGAGAGAGGATTCAAAAATATCAGAATTCGCAAGTAAAATTAGTTCTAAAACTTTCGACAGGTCTCGCGTACTTATTATTTCATTTTCCATTCAGCCAGTTGTTGAAAATATCGAAGAAAATCTCAGAAAAAGGGGAGAAAAAAGAAAAAGGCGGGATGACGAGGGAAGTGTATTCCCTGACAAACTGTGCATTTTATTGGAAATTCATAGGCGGCTTGTTAAGCTGATTGAGCGATATTGCAGATCTTAAAGTTGTCAGTGACAGTAAGTAACTGTCCCGAGAATAGCAGCGTTCTAGCAAATTGAAATCGGCATTTCAACCTAGCCTTAGTGCGTATATATTTTTTCATCATTGGAATGAACTCTCATTTACTTCTCTGTAAAAATGTTGCAGTTGTAATGTACGTTGGATAACAGTTTTGGTTAACCGATCATTTTTAACACTACCTACCCGTTACTCTTATTACTGTTAGCATTCTTTTTTTTTGTTGTGTCCCCTAATTATTATGGGTATCACCCAGGCTACAAGGTCTTCGACACTTAAATAAAGTTCTTACTTACTTACTTACTTTTTACTAAAGGAGAAGTGTCACGAGGATTTTCCTTTTTTAGGTCAATTCTGTGCTAAAATCATTACTTTCAGGCTTCAATCATAAACAAAATACTTCTGTAAAGCTATGACGAAGATATCAAATGAGTTTTATCAGAGAGGGCTAACCATAACAAATTTCTCGAGGGTTTTTGGAACACGTAGCATCAAAACTTGAAAAAACTGGCAGATTTTTTCAAGTTTCAATCCATTTTCATCCATGCCATCCAGTAGCGACAGGTGACAGGAAACAGTTTTAGTACATTCAAATAGTCTTAAATAACAAAGCTGGATCATTAGTTTTGAAATTCAATTGATACGAAGACACCTTTTGGCTTTTTATAAACTTGCCAAGTAGCGTGACAATGCCCCTTAGTAGTAGCGTCAATCTCGTTCCCAGAGTCTCGTTCCCTTGACCAGCGGTCGGAAAACAAGAGCTCAGGGAGCAACCATTTTGAAATAACAATGGAAATAACCGAATTCTGCCCATCCGGTTTCACGCAGTCTACATGTACGGCGCATGCCTGAAATGGATGCTCCCAGAGCCTCTCGATTCCTGCCGCAGGCCAGAAGGATCGTGGGCTCTGGGGACGAGAATGTAGTAGCGTAGTAAGATAATGCATATTTTTTGAACTCATTTTTGCACCTATGTAAGTTGCTGAGTTGAACTAATGCAGTCAATTTGACTATCACTTATCAGTATTAAAAGGTGAAAATTTGGTTAAGCCGGTTAAGGTTTACTATACAAACCGTTTGAGGTTACTGTTGTTACCGTTGAGCTTACTGTCGGTTGTTACTGCTTTTTTATCAGACATGGCTATATCTAAATAACGAGTAATAAGGTAAGCAAAAAAGGCATTGTTTCGTATGTAGCAGTGAAACAAAATTGAAAATTAAGAGAGAAAATGATACATTTAGAAAGCTCTTCATAGTTTTGTTACATGTGTAACCGTAGGAGTCACGATAACGCCTTGTTTGACTAGAATTTGGAAAGAGAAATCGTACAGAAGTATTGATACTTTTACATTAGATTTCCTCAATACGTTTATTAATTCCTAATTGAGAATTATCTTGATGATATAACGTTTAAAATGTTTGACCGGCTGAATAAAGATTTTAAGTTTTTAAATGAAGTAAAACTTCAGTGTTCTTTTCCGTTCTATTGACGGAAGACAACTAATCGTGTACTATCGATCTTTGTTGCGAGACGAACGAGAGTTAATTGATCAATTTTTTTCTAAGGCAGTGAATTCGTTCGCCTTGTCACCTTGGTAACGAAAAAAGTAAGGCAGTCACGCAAAATACAAATTATAACCTGTAATTTGCGAAACAGGGCACTTTTGGCTCAAACTCTGTACAAAAATCAGCACAGCATTGAGTTGTATATACGCCAAAGTGTTAGAGAATCGGAAGAGATAAACTACATATCGTTATAGTCTTGGCGAAGAGCTCGCTTCGCAAAATACAGATTTTTGAATTTGCATATTCTGCACTTCCGCTGTTTTATTCCTTGTTTAGATTTAAACCTCATCACTGCATCGAGTTGTATATACGAAGAGTTTTAAAGAATGGGAAGAGATTGGTTGCATATCGTTACAGTCTCTGAGGAGTTCTTTTCCCCAAATACACTTTTGAATTTGCATAATCTGCACTTCCACTGTTTTAGTCCTTGTTAAGGTTTAAAAATCATCACAGGATCGAGTCGTATACACGAAAAGTGTTAAAGAATGGAAGAGAGTAGTTGCATATCGTTATAGTCTTCGAAAAAGTCGTTTTACAAAATACAAATTTTTGAATTTGCATATTTTGCACTTCCGCTGTTTTATTCCTTGTTTAGGTTTAAAAATCATCACTGCATATCGAGTTGTATATACGAAAAGTGTTAAAGAACGGGAAGAAATTCGTTGCATATCGTCACAGTCTTCGAAGAGCTCGTTTCGCAAAATACAAATTTTTGAATTTGCATTTTCTGCACTTCCGCTTTTTTATTCCTTGTTTAGGTTCTAACCTCGTCACTGCATATGGTGGTTTTAACGTCACGCAAGTAAGCTTGATTATTACGCAAGTTTCACGCAAGTGAAGAATAAAATCGCTTAACATTCAATAAATTGAATCAAGAATTGAATCAAGAAATTTAAATATCGTAGAAGAGTAATAAATAAACAACGGGCCAAAGGTTCAAAGATGTGCGACATTCCGAACTCGAGATCTTCGGCAAAGGCTATAGTACCATTGAAAATTATAGTGTTAAGTATGGAGACCCCATGTTAGCCCCTCTCAGCGACTCAAACATGGCGGCAAGAAACCATTGGAAATATACCGTGTTTACTTTGGCTCTCTCAAAACGTTCTCTCTCCCTGTTAAACTTGAAAACATTCGCATAGGCACTTCTCTCAACATATTGCTTACTCAGAACTCGAAAACATAAGGTGAATCGATATTTTCGTGCACGTAACATGTTACCAGAAACAATGCAGATGTCACGCATTGTGAAAAAAACTCAGTGTACTATTTTCAAAACAAAGCAGTCTACCGAGCTGAAGACAGGCCATCAGATATATCTTCAAAAATTGACTTCTACATGATGAAGGTGAAATTTCAAAATTTTTAATTTTAGTTTTCTGACGTCAAGTGAAAACCAAGAATACAAGAAGGGTTGGAAAATCGGAAGAGGTGAGCTATATATCGTAAGAGTCTTGGAAGAGCTCGTTTCGCAAAATAGACATTATTTGCTTGCAAATAAAAATTTTATGCGACAATTTAACCATCTTTATAGTTACCATGTAATATATATAGAGAGGTGGGAGCATGGAACCGAGGGTATTGATTTGGATTTGAATCCAAGATGGCGTCTGCAACTAATGTCGTATTCATGAATTATCGTATAAGAGATGTCGTGTTCTTGATCTCGTTGACACACGAAGTTTTTCAGCAACCCTTCTCCTCCCCATTTCTGCCTCTTTCTTGTTGTATAGTGTTGATTTCTTTAGCGGTTTTGCCCTCTCAGGCAATACATATTTAATCAAAATTTGTGTATTGGATTTTCAGAGTTTAATAAACCGGCTATGTGTTAAATTTCACATAGGCATTTTCTCCATACTGTCGTTTGTATTGCCTTTATGAACAGAGCTCAGCACATATTTCATTCTCATTTAGGTTTGCTGTTATAATGGCTAAATTGAAGCATAAAAGGATTTTTGAATTTGCATATTCTGCACTTCCGCTGTTTTATTCCTTGTTCAGGTTTTAAAATCATCACTGCATCGAATTGTATATACGAAAAGTTTTAAAGAATGGGAAAAGATTAGTTGCATAACGTTAAAGTCTTCGAAGAGCTCGTTTCGCAAAATACAGATTTTTAAATTTGCATATTCTTGCACTACCGCTGTTTAGGCTTAAACCTAATCACAGCATCGAGTTGTATTTACGAAAATTGTTAAAGAATGGGAAGAAATAAGTAGCATTTCGTTACAGTCTTGGAGATACCCTCCGGGATTTCCAGGAAGTCTCCAAGTTTTGCACTTAATCTTCCGGTCTCCCGGTTAGAGCAGCAAATCTCCTGGGAAATACCTTCCGTGGCTTTTCTCAATTTTTTTTATTAATTTCATTATTTTCGAAATTTTAAAAAGTAACATAAAACAAGAAGTGGATTTATTTGAGCTGTTCTCGATCGGAAAACGTAAAACAGAGCAGTGAAATTGTACTATTACTGACGAGTATCGTGATTGGTCAGAAATCAACCAATCAAATTGCTCAATACATGGTAGAAACTCTGCGCGGTTTTTGCAGGCTGTTTAATGATGGTCAGCGTGGCTTTCGGTTCACTGCAAAAGAATTCTTGGACGCCCTTTCCTCGGGTTTCGAGAGAGTGAAGAGACTTGATGACAGAAAGTGGAGAATGTTCCTTTCTAAATGACGTCCGGCCATTGATAAATACACGAGGTAAGCTACTTTTGTGGGTGTTTATTGATATCCATATATTATCATTGTGCTTATATAATGATATGAAGAACCCTCACTGTTAGTAAGAGCCCTGCCTCACAGTGAAAGTCGTAATGCAATATGTAGATGAGTTTACGACATAGATATTGATGCAGTGTAGGAAATTAGTGTTGGAAATTTAGTTTCCAACACTGTTATGCGAGTGTAAAAAGCTTCGGGCAAGTAGAAATCATCGATCAACGCCCCTTATTATTTTCCATCTTGTACGAAAACTTACCGTGTTTTTTACCTTTTTTATCTTCCGAGATGCCCAAATAGATCCAAATAATCTACCAATAATACGCAACCGATATTGTTTCAAAAATAGACAAAATGAATTTCGGCTTCCTCCGGTGATAAATTTCCACTGCTTGTCTCTAGTTCAACCAACGGTAATAAATGAAGTTCGCACACGAGACCCATGAGAGGTACCTGGATGTTTGCTTGCTAAGAAACGAGACTCACGAAGATTCATAAAAAAACTTCTTTGAAAGTTAAAGTGCCTCCTTCGGGGTTTTAGTCTTAAAGTACAATTTTTCATGGAAAGAAAAAAACTGTCAGTCCTGGCCTAGGGATATTGCTGTTTGTTTAGCTGTTTTTGATTTTAAAGTATACGGAAAGTTTCCAAAGAGTGTTAAAACTTGATCATAAAAACGAGGATATAACGGTAAAATCGGTTCACGATCTTAAGGTGGCCTCTCGTAAATGGACCAGAAAAAGAAAGCTCAACACGAAACGGCAAGAGGGGTCGTCATGACTAACAGACACTGAAATAGGTATGCTTTGTGAATCATGAGAAGAAGAGGCATCTTTCTGAGCGAGTAAAAATTAAAGTGCAGTCAAAATGTAGTTTCCAACACCGTAATGATAGCACTAAGATGTTGAAAGAACATGTAAAACTTAAGAATTACTGAAGAGCATGTCATTAAATGTTATGGGAACAATAGCAATACGGTAGGTAAGTGCTGTTCTAACTGAGGGAAGGAAGGCCTTTCGTGTGATTTTCGGAGAGTATTCCTGCATGGACATTGTCAAAAATGACATTCTTACCCTGCAAAGATTTCTAGGCAGGTAAGCTTCGAGGAGGTCGTTTTGTAAAAGACAGATTTTTAAATTTGCATATTCTTCACTTCCGCTGTTTGGAAAGAGATTAGTTTTAGTTGCATATCGTTACAGTCTTCGAAGAGCTCTTTTCGCAAAATACAGATGTTTGAATTTGCATATTCTGCACTTCCGTTGTTTTATTACTTGTTTCGGTTTAAACCTCATCTCATGTATTCTAATAGTTTCACGTTTTTTGTTTCTACAAGATAACTTGTGTTATTCATGTACTTGTCTTGCCCCGCCACGACTAACCTTCCAGCTATTTGTGGGGCAAACTATCTCATTTTTGCATTTTTGTACGAAGAATAAAGAATGATTGTTGTTATTATTGTTGTTGTTGATATAGTTTTCAAAGAGCTCCTTTCGCAACATACAGATTTTTGAATTTGCATATTCTGCACTTCCGCTGTTTTATTCCTTATTTAGGCCGTTTAAACCTCATCACTGCATCGAGTTATATAATATTTGAAAAGTGTTGAAGAATGGGAGAGATTATATAGTTGCATATCGTTACAGTTGACTGGAATCAAATAATCGCAAAATTGTTAAGGGAGGTTCAGAGGTACAGTCGGAAACAGACATGCTAATAACCTGCCCACTTCCCTAGAACATCATCTAGCTAGACTATGTTAATAAGTGCAAATCTCCAAACTTCATCCTTCTTTTTCCAACCTGCTCTACACAACGAATTACAGTTTGAAGTATTACTTGTACCGAATGATAAATCTTATGGTTTATACTCCTCACTTACCAAACTACTCAAGTATTCAAGTGCCGCCATAGCTCCTGTGGCCCCTGTCCATTCAGAGATACTTAATACATCTATCAGATTAGAGACTTATCCATCCGAGCACAAAATTGCTAAAATTACGGCTGTATTTAAAAGTGACGATGATACTGACGCAAACAACTACAGACCTATTTCTTTGCTTTCAAATTGTAATAGACCATTGAAGAAAAAAATTTCCAACAGATTGACAAACTATATAAAGAAACACGAACTTTTGTATTCTTCACAATACGGCTTTCGTAAGGGACGTTGCACCCAAGACGCAATATTGGATATTGTAAACGACATACAGACAAACATGAACCAGCGACTGCTATCTTGTGGATTATTCACTGAGCTTAAAGCCTTCGACACCGTTGATCTCACGAAATTTTGCTTGAGAAGCTCAATCACTATGGCTTTCGCGGAATGATTGATGATTGGTTCTTCTCAGATTTTAAAAATCGCACGCAAACAACACAAGTAGACCATCATTTGTCAGATAAAGTTGCCGTTGGATGCGATGTTCCTCAAGGATCAATTCTTGGTCCATTGTTTTTCTTGCCAGAACGACAATGATATCCAGAGATGCTCGAATAAATTAAGGTTTTCCCTCCTTGCAGACGACACTATCATTCTGTATGCGGACCGCAAAAATTTAAAAGATCTCGAGACTATGATAGTCAACACTTGAGCTACAAAACCTTTATAACTGGTTGACAACCAACAAACTCTTAACATTAAGAAATCCAACTTTGTACTTTTTCATCCTTACCAAAGACGACTTCCTTACCAACCAAAACTTTGCATGTTTGATAATGAGAAGAATAAATATGTTAGTCTCGAGTCTAAAGTCTACATAATATAAAATACCTGGAGGTTCTTATTGATCAGAATCTCTCTTGGAAATACATTGATTCCATTGTTACAAAAATTAGTAAAAATGTTGGGCTAATTAATTGCAAAGCTACGCCACTCTGTACCTCGACCAATATTATGAATATCTAGAAACTGACCAATTCAGCCTAATTTAATTTAGGTCTTGCAGTCCGGGGTCAGTATGCAAGAGTTCTCTTAACAAAATCAGTGCTAATTCTCCAGGAAAGAGCTCTTCGTTTTCTGTTCTTCGCAGACTGGGACGACCATGCAATCCTGGCTTTATTTCTCGAAGCTACCGTGCTTCCAACAACTTTTCTTTATAATGGGTCCGCATCAACCTTAATGCACGACATCAATAATCAGTAAAGCCCCTGCAAACACTGTCAAATTTATTTCAGAAAACGTCTAATATTCTTTCATACAATACACGATCGGCTACGTCTGGAAAGTGTTAAATGTTCTAGACTAGAAATACAACACAGTTCTTTCTCTCAGCTCGGAGTAAAGCTGTGGAATAAGATACCACAATAAAAATAAATGTAATTTGTTTACCCACGTAGCACCAAGGAGTTCACCGCAAGAACTCGTTCAAAATGTCCGTGCATTCCAGGATCAATGAAGCTATATAACAAATCTTCCAAAGAAAGCTTTCAAAAGAGTTCTCCGCAAATTGCTGTTTGATATATTAGAAGTGGAAGATGACTATATTGAAATCCCCGCTGATTGTTAAAAAATTGGGTATATAGATACACTAGTTAAAGGTTTTAATATCTGCTTTTCTTGTCTTTCTGCTTTGTACGCCAGTAAGCGCTGTATTAATTAAATCACTTAACCTCTGTGTTTTATTTGTTTTTAGTTCATGATGCAATCTGCAAGGTTTTCTATTAGTTGAAGGTTGTTTTGTTTTTTACAAGATAACTTGTGTTATTCATGTTCCCGTTTTGCCCCGCCACGCGGGTACGACTAGCTTTCCAGCTATTTGCGGGGCTAACGATCCCACTTTTTGTACGAAGAATAAAGAATGATTGTTGTTGTTGTTGTCGTTGTTATTATAGTCTTGGAAGAGCTCGTTTCGCAAAATAATACAGATTTTCGAATGTCTATATTCTGCACTTCCGCTGTTTTATTCCTTGTTTAGCGGGTTCAAAAATCATCACTGCATCGAGTTGTACTGATATGCGAAGAGCGTGAAAGAATCGGAAGAGATAAGTTACATACAGTCACGCGCACAGCCCTCGAAGAGCTCGTTTCGCAAAAGACAGATTTTGAAATTTGTATATTCAGCACTTCCCCTGTTTCTTTCCTTGTTTAGGTTATGGCACGGAGGAATCTGACTGTTGCCAGTGATACTTGATATGTTCATTTCAGTACAAAAGTTTATTCTTTTGTTTCGCAAAATACAGTAGATTAAGGAACGAAATAAGTAAAGTCGATTATTGAATTAAGTGGATTTTCATTTTAATGTCATCGGAGTTACTCAAACAAAAATCACCAATGCAAATCCACAGTTGTGTACAGCACATATACCCGGCTACGTATTTGAATATGTTCCAACACCTCTGTTGTCTGTGGGTGTTGGAATGTACATCGATGACTACCTTGATTGTTGTGTTTTAGAAAGGACCTCCAATGAAGTTTCCAGGTATTGTGGGCTGAGTTTTCCTTTGAGAATAAGAAAAATGTTCTTTGTGAAATCTTTTATAGACTGCATAACTCATCTGAAGTCTCTCAATCATATTTTGATGAGGCTATTGAAAAATTCACAGGAGTATGTGTCGCTAATATTCCACTACAGCAGGGCCGAGCGAAGACTGTAATTAAGAGAGGTCGCTACCAAGAGTTTGCGGATCACTGACGGAATCTTGACCTGCACTGTTATCGTGTTCTGAGTAAGTACGCTTACGCATTTGCAACAAGTTTAAATAATGCATTGTATTCTAGTAGGTGGCAACAGAAAGTAAAACTTAAAAAGCCAACTTGGCATATCTTTACAGACCATGCACCAAAGGATTATACACGATATGCGACCAATGATTAAATGTTACTTTTACTATGCCTTTTTGATAAGGTCGGTTTTTAAGTCACTGCAGTGAGTAGATCCAGGCTTTCCAAGACATACACTATTCTCAATAAATGAGTTTACCGTCAAGCGTTGTAGATTTCGTGTTCAACAGCACACATTCAAATACTCGGAATACACTTAATACACCCGCAAATAGCTTGATTCACACACTGCTCTAAACATATATATACTAAACATGAGTTTTATCCATTGTTAAGCGACTTAAAAATGACAGGTGTTTTCACGGCGAGTTAAATTAAATTTCATTAACGTTATTTGAGCAGAGCGCGCTGGCGGAGTATCAGTTTGAATAACATGGCGGGAGAACCAAACAAAGCTTGTATTTAAGTTTTTCTTCCCTTAATTACCGTTTTTATGTGATTAGTTTGCGTTCGACGAAGGAACCGATTTCAGCAAAGGCTGAGATTGCTTGCACTTAGAGGCAGGAGAATGGTAACGGAGGCGTCTTTTCATCATTCGTGGAGAAAAAATGCGCCCTAGAAGAAATTAAAAATCGCGTGGGTGCTTGAAATGCCACATTCTGATTTGAGAACATGATTTAAAACTACCACGCAGGTGACATTTGGCGCGAACATTTCCGTATTTTTAGGGAAACGTTCCATTTGATTTTTCCGCAATTTTGTTAGTTGTTTCGACCAGACACGCGGGGCTGATTAAAGTGAAGAAGCGAGTAGCTGTTATATTTCGATTTGACAGCCCTGTCAGATGATTAACCAATGAGGAAATCGGCCAATGAGGAACTCCTCATTGGCCGAAATGAATTACCAACTCGCTTAAATTTTAATGACAATTCTATTGAAGTTTTCCGAGTCGTTTAACTTTAAGTGAGTTGGAAAAGTAACTGTTTTCACGGGATTTCCAGTAGTCACTCGTTATTAAGCGACCTAAAAAGCCGCTCGTGAAAACACGGCCAAAGTCAGTTACAGAACACGTTTTGT
>JAHPZR010020002.1:57500-75092 GCA_019787425.1 Platygyra sinensis
GATGTTATCATGTCCTGGTTTGAAAATCTGGGTTCCTTTCAGCTTGATGTGTTTCATCCTGTGAGAACAAACAATGTACACATAGGAGGTGACTTTTAAAGTAACCACATTACATACATGTGCATTCATTCTACATTTGTCATGTTGTAATCTACAATTACTCAGTTTTGCACCCAGCACCCTGAATGTGCATGCAGTTTGCGTCATGGACCTGAATCAGAATTGCAGTATTCTTTTGATTTGACAAGATTCATCATTCAACATGCAGTCACTTTATTAGGGTGTCCAATTGCAGGTATCCAATCACAACTAAATTTGGTAGTTGGTTACTTCTTATTGGATACCCATACCATTCACATGCCATTTACTTTGTGCTTTACTGGCTTTCTTCTAAATGTTTCCTACTATGCTATTAATTTTTTCTCAAAAGAACTTCTTTTAAGATTTTGCTGGGGTAGCCAATCACAGTATAGCATTTGGTTAATCTCGCCTTCTTAAGGAACTAGCCATGTAATAACATTAAAAAAATTAATGGGCCTGCATTCAGGGAATTGTAATAACTGAATTTAATTATAGAGATCACATCACGGGTCAGGTACTGGGCAAATTGACAGCCCTTGAGGATGATTTTCTCTGTTTGGTTTGACCATCTAGAGCAGTAGTCGCGCACCTCTTCGGAACTTCTAATTTTATTTGCCCCCGGACTCATCCACCTCTATTGTTTTCAGGACTAGGGCCATTGTTTCTGTTGTTTCTTCTAGTGTTTTCTCGGCCAATCCTGTTAAACCTTACGAGAGGTGCGTGGCGCCTCATCTAGAGGACATTTTTCCTATTAAAGAATTTAACTTCAACAAGGTTTGTCCGCCTGTGGAAGCCAGTTGCCCTCCAGCTGAAAACTTTTATGAAAGCCCCGCAAATTAGCTTCCAACTGCGTCCAAAAATATGCACAGTCAATTGCTTTTGCACACTATTTTTTATGGAGGTTTATACAATAACAAAATCAATGCGCGCGCTCTGATAGGTCAATCAGCTATGGTTTATTGTGCCGTTAAACCCATGGAAAAATCGCGCGTCTTCTCAATTATTATATAAAAGCAATAGACCACAAGTTTCTATGGTTTATAGGCTGATAAACCACTTGGGATGCTGGTAGAACACGAGAAGAATTCGTAAATCACTCGCCTGCGGCTCGCGATTTACCAATGTACTGCTTTAATTTGTTCTTAAAGTTTCTTCCACTGGCATTAACTTCTGCAAGTTACTTTTCAATTTGAAGGAATAAATTTTTCTTATGATAGTATATTAGAACAAGCCACAGAAGAGAAAATAAAAACAGAAAAACGCCAAAATGTCTTACCTTTCCCCGCCATATTTTCGAAGACATCATGCTTATAGGCACATGATCTAAGATCTTGCTTCTGGTGTACGACGAGATACTCAGTCGAATGTGACATTTAACAAATTAAGGTCAGTTTTTATGCGTCTGTCTTGTTATTAATCATGAATTTCGTGATAACGTTGTGAAAGTAGCTGTGGATCCACGAGGCGATAGCAGTGGATCCTAGACTACTCTGACAATGCTATTTTTTTTTGCCATTTTTAACTCGGAAATATTTATTATTTTCCAAGTCGTAGTGGTGGGACGATTTCACTCCATCACTCCTTCACTTTCCGTTAGACATTTGGAAACCCAGGGGGATCCGGAGCTCTCATATGAAAAGAAATACGTCCGAAAATTCGAGTTTAACTCCTACGGGATACTTATGTGGACGTTGCCTGAGCTTCATTATACCCCTAGAATATACCACTTAAAACGGAATAGGTTCGATTACTAGCTATTGTTCAAGAGAGGATCCCGTGGACACTTGTAGACCCGTCTCGAGTGATCGAGAGATCAGCAGAATTCAAGCCTGAAAACAGAAATTAAATAAGAGCGTTTCTTTAATTATTATTTCTTCGAGTGCACCCTAAACGATACATTGACAGTTACAAATGGTAATGTTTCGTCATCAACACCCTAAGTGAGACCAGAATCCCTGATTTGTACCCGAGACGACAAGCATTTCTCAACCTTTGCATATAGGAGTTCCTTCCCTCACACTCCGGGTTTGAACATCTGCTGTTTAAGGCCGTTTCACGGTCGGTTGCACCGTGTCAAGTTAGTTTTTAATTCTTTGAATTCTGACCTAAGTACTCAAGTCTTATCGCAGAAATGCTCTACATTAAATAAATTCTCCCACGAACGTTTTCATAAATAGAAGCTACCTGTAATTACTACCATTTTCGAGCTACTGTGAACGGCAAACTTTTCTCCGCGTTGTTACACGCTTAAAACATTCAAGTTTGTCTGGTCAAACTGTTGCGTTTTGAAAGGCCTACACGTCGGAAAAAAGTTTGCCGTTCACGGTAGATCGAAAATGGTAGTATAGAAGTTCACTTTTAAGAAAATAGCTCATTTCCCGTAGGTGACCTCTCGTACAGGTTTAACCATACTCGATTGCCGAAAAAGGAAAAGAAGACACTGAAAGTCACAAAATTGACGAGCTGTATGAAATTTCAAATGATTCAAGCCGTGATTAAATTAAATGTTTTGAAAGATCGAGAGAATTGAGGAGAGTTCGAACGACGTGTCCCGCTGTTTATTTATATGATAATGCAAATAAATACAAATAAATACAGCCATGGCGAAATGAGTAACAAAAAGTTGATAAATGGAAGAAACGACATTACACCAGAATGGCAGTTCTGCAGTCCTTAATATTGCCTTGGAAAAGGAAGGGAAAAAAGATATTCAACACGGGGTATTTGTATTTGGTCACCCATCCAAGTACTAACCCGGCCGACAGGGTTTTACTTTGTTGAGCGGACAAAACATGTTGCTGTCCTTGTTGTATAGTGACTCGACCTAAGCTGAACTCATTTTTTTAAGTTTCTAAGATGGGAAAAGTTATCAAAAAGAGAAAACAAATCTCTGATACTGCACGGCTGGGAAAGGAGAGCACAAAAAAATAGAGGAATATGAAAATGAGAACTCTCGGACGAAGATAACTCGGTCTCACGGACCGATAACTCTGTGAATCTGAATGTTTTTAACAGTATTACATCTCCTCGTGTACTCTCTTACCGTTGCGTTTTGTACTATTTTTAAACAATGCCAGTTGGCTTTAGCTTTAACTTAGCCTTCGGATTAAAACCTCAAGTCGGTGGCATCAAAATTGTCACTGTTTAGAAACCATCCGTTTTCCAAATTGAGTGGCTCATAGCCACTTTGATTTATTTAACCATTTGACTGCCGACGAAGCATATACGCGTACTGGGTGGTCGTGCTCTTTGTACCACTTGTTTCATCATCAGATATTCTTGATAAGTAGATAGTAGATCTGCTTGTAGCTTGTAGCTATATGTAGCTATATCCTATAGTATAGGATAGATCTATCCGAACAGCATATAGTCTTGGATATCGAAGACATCCTGACGTAGCAAATTGAAAAACGCTGTAATTTTTGGTGCAGAATTGGTGGAAAAATAGCCCATTATATACCTATAATTGATCAAGGTCTCATTTCCAGGCTTTGCCAATACCCAACTTTTTACGGCAGGCAGAAAAAAATATGAAACGTGAGAGGCAGCGAGAGTCCAAATTTTGTCCAGACTAATCTTGGGGAAATCTATATTTTTGGTAAAAAAAATTAGCTTTTTAAGCTAAACCAAGGCCCATTTCAGTAGCGTCATGGCAGGCAAACCCAAACAGCATTGTTTGTGAAAATTTGGCGTCAAAAAACAAAGATGTGTATACGCCTGAAACTTCTTAGATGAAGGGAACCTCTGTTCCTGTTAAGAATATGTGAATAAAACAGCTCTGTAACGGCATTAGTTTGAAATTTAGCTACTCTCCCAGTGTGAAAGCTTTTCGGGACCTTCGGGAAACCCAAGGTGTTAATAGCGTGTGAATAAATTATGTTCCTGGAATCTCATGTACGGTAAAGTTCGCGGGATTTTATCAGCGATCATTTAAAATGTCGACTCATTTTTCAGTTATCGGCACATTTTAAAGATCTCAGATCTCCACTATCAGTTAAGAAATATCGATGCAATAGTGCACCACGCGCACGGCAATGCAAAATGCCTCGCCAACCGTCACTTTTCAAATTCGTTAGGTAAGAAGATTGTCCCGTAGGCACCGTGAGTGTTTGGTGGCAAACAGATTTACTGCCTATTCTATGTTAAACGTGATAGTGGATAGTCAGTATCCCAAAGAGGGAACAGAAATAAGAACAGAGAATCAATGGGTTACTAGTGAAACCGGGTTTGGTTTGCTAATGAATTCCAGAAATTATGGTCCATCAAATATTTTCGCTCGTACCCGATTGGTCTAAAAGCGTCACGCGACAGAATATCCAACAGCTAAAACTGGGGGAAAATCCGTGTATAATTGCCCAATTTTGAAAGGTCTTCACAAGCTCCAAGGTGTTGCGAGAAATTCTTTGAAGGATAAGAAACGCAATAGGCTTCATGCGTAATATTTTTGTCCTTAATTGGGCATTATCTGTTCCTCGAGCTTCACAGCTTTCTTTGAGTTTCACCCTCGGAAAACTGTTCGCTTCTCAGAACAGCTCATGTCCGCGGACAAATATCCAAGCCTTGTTATATGTAAGAGAGAGTATTCCTACTAGGAACTAAACCACTCGTGGATTCCATATGTCACTTCATCCGGGATAAGAGTGGCGCCACGAATCCCGCCTTTTCCGGCCAGGCTTGAATGAAATTGGTTTCCAACGTTAAGGTAATTCCCTGAGATAAAACTGACAATAGATTTTCGTTCAAACTTTGTCCACTGAATATTTATCATATGAGAACTTCAATTTTGAAATAAAAAAGGGGGGTGCCCATACTCATTAAGGAGCACTGGGGCATTGAAAATGACCCATTTTGTCATTATTTAATGTTTATGAGAAGAACGCATTCCCAGTTATAATTGTAAATTTTTGTGACCGAGACTCATGAGTACACGCATTAAACTGGAGTCGATGCATTGTATCGGACACAAATAAACTTTTTAAGTTTGATTTAGACAGAAAGCTGAACTCTTGATTAAAATTTCAACCAAATTTCTTGACATGGTTACCATAGGGCAAAATAGAAAAGACCACAGTTTACTTGTTATTTTCGTCATTTATTCAAGTTTCAGCAATAGGAATCAGATCAGTCTTTCCTCAAGCAAAGTTTATGATAAGTTGATTACAATGACTGAAAAAAAGGTTCGGGTGCCCATGCTCGTTGGTGAGCTATAGCCATTTTCCTACTGACAGCGCTCAATATCAAGGCAAATCCGCCATGTTTTCAATAAGCGCGTGCACGCGGGCGCGCTAAATGACGCCATAAATTATGCGCAGAAAGGATGCGCAGTGCAATTGTGAGGAATAACCTTAACATTGATTTCTGTTTAGAATTATATGGCGGTGGCAGGCAGATTTGTTTTACTAAGTGACGAAGGAGTGAATGCGTTTTCCGAAAGACTTGAGAACCTGAACACAGGATCTTTGTATTTTCTATGAAGCTCACCGACTCAATTATTAGCTATTATTTGTAAACGCAATAAAATCGGCAACGTCAGACAAAAAACAAAACACGTAAGAACTGTGAAAAGGGGGAAGTTATAATAAGTACAGTCTTACTGAAGGAGGAGCCGGAGAAGGAAGAAACGACTGTTAATCTATAAATCGGTACTTACAACTTGTTTTTTCCAAGTTAAAAACCGATTAAATTTGATAACAATTGGCTTTGTTATATCATTGCAAAATGAGCCTAAATGAAAGACTAAAATGTCTGTCATCCGCTGCCCTGAGGGCCAACTATATTTTACCAATTTAAATAATCTAACTTCATTCGCTTTCTAATAGGAATCTGTTTTTCGGGCTTGGGCTGGATTTTCTTATTTTCCTGCCGATTTTAGGCTAAAATTATTCGCGTAAATATTCCCTAGATTATAGGATTACAGAGTGGATTATGCCAACAGAACGTCAGATTATATGTTCTATCACGACCTAAATGACGTTGAAGTAATTTTAAAGCCAGCCTGTAGACAGTAAAGCTTCATATGGGACTTTTTGCATCAATGATATTGGCATCGAAATTGCCCTGTACGGGTAGTGCTGTTTTTGTTGTTTTTTGGTTAGTTTTTCCATTTAGGGGAAGGAAGAATTTTATACAGTTTAGTTAAAAAATATGATTACAAGGTGATAACAAAGCCTATCAATGTTTTCCTGATGCGTTTATAACGAACATCCTTTAAGGCTGGTTTTCACTAGCGCATAAGCATAAGCACAAGCCGACATACGCAGAAGCAGTAAGATGTTGAATTATCAAGATCTTACTGCTTCTGCGTATGTCGGCTTATGCTTATGCTTCTGCGCTAGTGAAAACCAGCCTTTAATTTACTGAATCGCCGCGTATAAATCACAATTTCTTTTACCTTCGGGTAAGTTGCTGTGGCTCCTTCCTCATGATCCGGGTATTTCTGAATCCGCAACTTTTTTTTCCGGATACTGCTTCCTTCCACACTCATTCAGAGAAGTCGGCTACGAATCCGGATATTTTTGAATCCGCTCACCAGAGTGGAAAAAATAAATCACAATGAACCCGATAACTTGTGTACGGCGAATCCGAATATTCTCGAATGCCGGCTGGGGCCCGTTTCTCGAAAGTGCCGGTAACTTAACGGGCCCGAAATTGTATTTTTAAATCAAAGTCTCGAGAAAAGTAGGGTGTGTTCTGACCTCTAATGAAGTCTATTTTGTTTCTTTAGCTGATAACTTTACTGTATAATTTTCAAAACTTTTGAAACTCCCGTCTTGAATAGAAAATAAAATAGCTTAACGGGAGCTTCGAGAAACGGGCCCCAGATGACGTAGCAAAATCGTGACCAGTCTCTTTTAATACACCGGCAATATGGCGACACAACGCCGGTTTAGACCTAGTTTCTCTAGTGCGAATGCGGAAACCATCAGTTGCGTGTGAACAGACGAATTCCATTTGAATACGCTGCATGTGGACGAGGAAATTTTTGAATCCAGAAAGAAAAAGTTGCGGAAAAAAAATATCAGGATACGTGTGGTTGGGGGCCTTAGTGAACGTGGAATCACTACTGTTACACGAAATAACAAAGCCTGTCACTGTTTTCCTGATGCAATTGTCATTTTAAAGTCGCCATCAGTTTTTTTTTTACCACAGGGCTAGTTGCTTAGTGAACATATAGAATCACGTCAAGACAATAATAATAAGGAGGATATTACATGACCGCGCGTGGATATGAATTTTATCTTCGAGTGTTCAACCCGCTCACTCGTGAGATGTCGAGTTGAACACGAGAAGAATAAATTCATATCCACAAGCGGGCATGTAATATTCTGTTTATTATATAAACATACTAATGACGACGTTTTTGACGATTTTCCTAAGATTACCTAAGATTTCCGAAGATAACCGAAAATTTCCGAGGAGGGACCGATGATGTTTCGATCATACAGCACCACATCTAAGTCCTTTTTAAGGGATTATGTAACCATAGCAGATTATGTAACCATAGTGATCATTTTAGTAACTATGACAACAGCAATAACCTCACATGTGAAAGATAAAAATAGTATCTTCACTGCGTGCGATGAAGATATGATCTTTTAGTAAAAGGAAAAATCCTGGTATTTCACAGATTTTCTTTATATAATAAAAATGTTTCTTTCATCACTCTCTACTTCGGACTTTTATTCCTCATAGTGTTTTGCAAAACAAAACCAAACTTCATGTTGTAAATTTTGGATCTGGGAAGAAAAGTGTCAGTTTAATTGGGGCTTTACTTACAATAAAGGTGACCGCTTAACAATCAAGGTTCGACTGTATTTTCTGATTCACCACACGAGTGGGAAATGCAAACTATCGGTACAACCGAAGGGAAAATTCTCCCCAAGGGGGGGGGGGGGGGTGTTACTAGTAGAAGATAGTTATGCTGGGATGGATGAAAAATTAAATGTTGAAATGAAATCATTTTCCTTCAACATTATTCAAACAACGAGCATTCAAATGTTGCGCTACATAGATCGGAGGTGGCACTTCTTAGCCGATTTATAATCTTATAGCTAGCTGGAAGTTATACCATGCTTCAGTGTCATTGAAGGTGGATTTCCAGTGCTAACTTTTCTTAGCTTTTATCCGCATTAACGGTCATGACTTCGGTCGTAAGAGCTCACTGAGGAAATTAAGTTCACTGCAAATGCTAAAAACATAAAACACATGATCAAGAGTGTGTCGTGTTTGCATATAGTTGTCCGCAACTAACCCAATGATTCCCACACGCTTATTCGATAGGGTTTTCACGTTCCGACGTTTAATGTTAGTAGGGGTATCCCAGCCGATTAAAACTACAACCTTTGTGGCATAAATTCGAGAACTGTAAGTCTAAATTTATGTTATCTTGTCACTTAAATTTTGATCTCTATATCGCTATTTTTCAGATAAATTGTTATGGCAAGGAAAGGATACAAGAAGATCTCCTCGAGTGAAGATAAAGAAATAGTCAGCTTTGTGTCTCTTCTTCTCTTTCAATGGATGAGTAGCATCTTCAAGATAGGCAGTGAACGACCATTAGATGAGAACGATTTTTTACCGCTTCCAAAAGAGAACTCGGCCTCTTTTCTGACCAATCAGCTTCAAGAAAACTGGAACAAAGAAAAAACAAAGTGTATCAGAACTCAAAACAGGCCTAAACTTTGGAAAAGCGTCATAAAGTTGATCTCGGTCAAGGATGCCATGATAATTGTGTTCACGGGTGCTTTAAAAACGGTTTCTCGACTTCTTCAACCACTGTTATTGGGATATCTTATTTCCATCTTGATGTCAGCTGAGCCACAAGAAAGTAATCTTCTCTACGGTTGTACACTCGCTTTGTTTGCAAATGCTTTCATCAGAGCTCTTAGTATGCATCAACATGACTACAGATGTGAGCTGTTGGGTATCAAAATTAGTTGCCCTTTAAAAGGTCTAATTTACCATAAGGTAAGCACGAATAGTCTAGAATAACTTAACCTGTGATCATGCTTTCTATTCGTTCGCAGCAATGCAGTAAAAAGTGCAAATACCATACTTTTAGGTTGACCCATATCTAAAAGACTTTAATAGGGGAGTACTTACTGGATTGTACATTGAAAGCCACGGTTGTCTTCTATGAAAATATTGATACTAAGTATGTTCAAGGGATTATCAAGGTAAGAGAGTGAATCCCCCATATAGGCCCTTTAAAGAGGGTAATCCCTTTTAAGATATTTTTAGACATAGTACCCAGATTTTCTGAGGATGTTACTCGCGCGATGAGTGGACGGCCGAAGCGACCGTTTTTCTCGAAACCGCAAAAGACGAAATTGTGGGAACGTCATTGAGTATATTTTGATGCCGTTTCATAGCAGAGATGTTCTCTGCATCCTTGGCCGTATTTTGGTTCTGCCGGGCTTTCATTTTCTGTTGGCTCGTTTGGCTGTTTATTATTTGTCCGTTTATTCGGTTTTAGGAAGTTTAATTAAGTATATTAAAGTATAACGGCAACGGCAACGAGTACAATGACTCTGTAAGCATGCGTTATAGTTTTTGTTCATTTCTTTGCCGCTGTTTACCAAAGGTCACAAAACAACAACGTGAAATATCCACGTTCTGCATATTTGAGAGAACGTCAACTACACGAGGCCATTTTTTTCAAATTTCTTTTTCGAAATTTGACGCAGTCTCACATATTCTGTTTGGAATATTTCAGTCTGACAGTATAGACAAATCGAATGGGTCTAAATTCTAGCAAGATTAGTAGGTTGAATTTTAAGTAGTTTCTAAATCGATATTGTTGTCGTTGCTGCTTGAATTACTTTGCTATTTGAGCAGCGAGCGTCTGCCTGCACTTTTGACCATCTGTTTGCTCGGCTGCTTAGCTTGTGTTGTGCCGTTTGTTTGTCGTTTATCTAAACATGACTCTGCCGTTAATTCAGCTGTTGTTTGTGCAGGGGACTTCAGTCTCTTTTCACAATATATTAAAATAAACCGACAGCCGAAGCTGCCTTGCTTGCAATCAAAATATCAAATAAGACATCTCCAGAACGTTGGAGGTCTTCCTTTGGTTTGAAACGAAACGAAACGAAACGATACACATGTAAACAGATCCTTCAAGAAAACATCCAGGCAACACGCGACTAATCTGATCCACGAAAGAACTGGGTACAGTGTCTAAAGATAAGTTAGATTACCTTAGTTCAGAGGACCTATATGGGAGGTTCACTATCTTAATTTGATAATCGTTTGGTATACTCTATTCCAACACTAGCTTAATAGAACTAAGCCCGATAAGCCTAAGCTAGCCGTCTCAATTAAACTGATTTTTTTACCACAAGAAAATCTTGTAAGTTTATAATTTGTCATGGCATAAGATAAATTATTATGTTCTGTATGCATGATGTTTAAACAGTCACAGCGATATGACCCTTAAATGTATACCTTGTTTGTTGTTTCGCAGACGCTATTTCTCTCCAAGGATGCATTGTTAAAATCTACAACAGGCCACGTGATCAACCTTATATCAAACGATGTTCAGCGAATGGAGGAAGACACAGTCATGTGGCTTTCCACATCTACTTCTTCGTGCTTTCTCTTGATGGCGATAGCAGTTTTACTGGTGTATTTGATTGGCTGGCCGTCTATTATGGGAGTCTTTTTGCTATTCTTTTTTGTGCCGATTTTTGCGGGGTTCTCCTATGTTAGTGCCGTACTGCGCTTGCGTACAGCAGCGGTGTCCGACCGGCGCATCTCCTTGATGAACCAGGTGGTTTCTGCGATTCGTGCCATCAAAACACGTGCGTGGGAGGACGAATATCGAAAAAACATTATACACACTCGAAGGTAGGCCTGAAAACGAAACGTTGACTCAGATTGTCTGGATGGGCTTCAACTAATAGCTGACAATTGTTTCAAATTTTAACCGTCATCTGAGAATGGACACGTTTGTTTTAATCGATAGCTGAGTTTTTGGTCTGTGAAATTTATTGCTAGAGAGAGAGAGAGAGAGAGAGAGAGAGAGAGAGAGAGAGAGAGAGAGAGAAAAACATCGGTTTAGACTTCCCCTGAGCTAAAAAGGTTATTGGCTGAAATTGTTAACTGAAAATTAGAACCCCCCCCCTCCTTCTCCTGCACAACCAGATCCCCGACTTGGTAAACGTATGTGCAAGTAGCTTGATTTATTGTAGCAGTGAGACTTATCTAAGTAACTGTGAGCTCCTCCCTCCTTTTCTAATAACAACTCTCGATTTATTTAAGCTTTGCCACTTATGCGTTATATTTAAGTCATATATTCTCATATTCCTATTTTGTTCTGTTTTCAGATGTGAAATGAACATCATCCGTAAGAAAAGGGCCATTCTGTCAGGAGTTCTTGCCTTGCAGGACAGTTTAGTATCAGTGGCAAATTTGCTGTCTGTCATTACTCTTGTCCTAACTGGTCAACCCATCACACCTGTTAATGTCTTTATGCTGTTAGGTTTTATGGATATCGTAAGAATAGCAACATGCCGTTACTTTTCTTCTGCCCTACTACAAACATACGACGCTTATGCATCGCTGGGACGAATAGAAGCTTTTCTTCTTTTAGATGATATCCCAGCCATCTCACGTGGTCAAAGCAGAGAAGACACAAATAACACAGAGGGCGGCTCAACCAAAGTTATGAACAGTCGCCCCTTAGATCCGGTGAAGAAAATGGAAGAAGTAAAAAATCAGGAAAACCACGGCACTTTTCGTGAGGCAAGTCTGACGCAAAGACAACATTTGCCTGCGATCTCTCATGATCATAGGGCAGAAGAAGAAACTCACTCGGAGAGCACCACGAGTGGATTAATTAGCAGGCTGACAGATCAACAACACCAAATAAAAGAAGTTACCCTTTCTGTTGGGACAGAAGATCAGGACCAAACGACAGCTTTAATTGTTTCGAATGTCATGTACAAACCTGATATCAAGCGCAAAAATGAATTTGTGCTGGACAATGTCAACTTTGCATTACAGTCTCAAAGTCTAACAGTGATCACCGGACCAGTGGGTAGTGGAAAATCTACCCTTCTCTCAGCGATTGCTGGCGAGATCTTTGACGTTTGTGGAACCATAACCTTCCAAGGGACTCTTGTTTACGTTCCCCAGACAGCTTGGATATTCTCTGGAACCATAAGAGAAAACATTTTGTTTGGTCAACCATACGATCAACAAAAGTACACCAGAGTACTCAAGGCATGCGCCCTCACAGAAGACATCCAGCGGTTTCCTGACTACGACCAAACAGTCGTTGGAGAACGCGGTGAAGTTCTGAGTGGAGGTCAGAAGGCGAGAGTTAGTTTAGCGCGCGGCGTTTACGCTGATGCAGATCTTTACTTGTTAGATGATCCTTTGAGTGCTGTGGACCTCAAAGTGAGCCAAGATATCTTTAAAACATGTATCAACGACCTACTTGGCGATAAAATGCGAGTGTTAACGTCACATCAGGAACAGCACATGAAAGAAGCTGATCAAGTGATTGTGCTGTACAAAGGCCGTGTGTTAGAAAAGGGAAGTTTTACTGAACTTCAAGAAAAAGGTGTCGTAAACACAACTATTGATCACCCGATCTATCGGACAGTTTCGAAAGATAGCAATCATACAAGGGGTGTTGTTGGGGAGATTGAACAGAAATACGAAGGTGAAGCTGAAGCAGTTGTTCCACTGCCCAATAAAGCTAGGGGTCTGGAAATATCCCAAGAAGATCGTTCCATCGGAGTGGTTTCATCAAAGCTTTACTGGAACTACTTTAGAAGCGGAGTTCATTGGTCAATAATCTGTGCGGTAATTTGTTTGTGCTTCATAGCGCAAGGTAAGAGTTATTATATTTTTTTCAGCTCCTGAGCGGATGGAATTCAACAAATCCTGCAATCTGATTGGTCTCTGGAGCGGGCGGAATTTTATATTACGGAGCACTACAGCGGGCGGAATCCATCGAGTTGATCTGTTTTCGTGAATGAATTAGCTTAATATCGTCAATCTTTCGCCCTTTTTACACTTCCATAGACGATTAATCAACGCAGGTTTATCTCTATTCACCTCTAGATGGCAAGGAAAGTTACTGTACGTAAATCAGTAATATGTTTCTGGTAATTTCAACTGAATTTTTTTGAAGTTGTGAGAGCTTGTTTGGCTGTTTGTTGCTCGACGCTGTAATGGCGCATAATACTGTGCCTCTCTGTACTTGTTTAAGTAAAAACTGTGTCAAATTCAGTCGAGTTTCCCTCTCTAATCGTTGCTGTATTTGAGAGAATTGCTTTTTAATACACTTGACGAATTTTCTCGCTATCTGCTACTCAATTTACGGAAGAAAAGTCTAATTCAGTAGAGTGATTCGCAATGATCGACACAACGATGGCAGCATTTTCAAGACGTCGGTCACAGTTTTTCCCAATACGGACCTCCCAGCCGGCCAATAACATATTGTAACTTGTCGTCCATACGTAGTAATCGTATATAGTTTTATTTTGTATTTGTTATTACACTACATAAGCTAGTCAATCATGATTATTTTATTATGATTTTCTTGTTTTCATTTTTTTTGCCATGTTATTTTTATGTCGCTTCTTTCATTTCTCAGCAATGATAGTTGCTCCTGACGTCTGGCTCTCGTCGCTAACGAAGAAACTCCCAGAAGATCAGAAAGACAACACAAACTTGTCTATCTATGCATGTCTCGTCAGTGCGTCCCTTATCTTTGCCGTCATTCGAGCTTATGCATTCCTTCTAGTTTCTTTAAAATGTTCAGAGCGTCTTCATAACCAAATGGTTTTGACTATTTTACAAGCACCGGTTCATTTCTTTGATTCAAATCCCGTGGGAAGAATACTCAATCGATTTTCTAAAGATGTAGGCTGCCTTGACGAGTTGTTACCCAAGACTTTTCTAGTATCTGTCCAGCGAGTCTTGTTGGTGTTTGCATCAATAATCGTACCAACTGTTACAAATCCTTGGCTTCTATTTCTCGTTATTCCGCTGATTGTGTTAGTCGTCTATATCTCCAAGTATTACTTGAAAACGTCCAGAGAGTTGAAAAGGTTAGAGTCAATATGTCGCAGTCCAGTCTTCTCCCACTTTTCTGAGACCATGAATGGACTGGATACGATTAGAACAAGAGGAAGGCAAAGGGATTTCGTGGATCAGTTTTACAGGTGATTTGGTGTAGTATTTTCAACCTTTAGAGCGGTTTTTACTAAAGTTTGGAACGTAAAGCGCATCTGCTTTGCGTATACTTTGTTTTCGAAATACTGTGTTAAATGACTGGCTTAGAAATCTTGTGCCACTTTGTCGCTCAAATAAGAGGTAAAACCAAGACAATTTGTAAATAAATAAAATCACTTTATTAGATCGTCATGGTATTTAGCGCTGCTTCTCTAATTAAGGAAACAAACATGTTAAATGCAACTGAAAAACTGGTGAAAATTCCAAATTCAGCGCCCTAAACACTAGGCCAGTCTTCCTCCACATATGTGATTTGGCCGCATACGTTTTCTCGTACTTCACTGAGCTGATATGATTGAGGGCGTTTTGCGATTAGGAGTAATATCATTTATTAGTCCATTCTCTTAGTGCGGTTTTATTCCTTTAGATATCAAGATGTTCATAATCAGTCGTATATTATGGTGATGGCCAGTGGGCGATGGCTTGGTGTACGTTTGGACCTTCTCGCATGCATGTTAATTGGTGCTGTGTCTCTGGCGGCTGTCGTGGTGTCTCAAGATGTCGGTAGGTGCATTTGTAAGGTAAATCAAAATCGGTCCAAAATACGATACTAATTCTGAGGGTTTGCCGTTTTAAGACCATGCCTGCCTCGTGACTAACTTCACGACTAAGAATATTAAAGCTGTTCTTGTAAATATCGCCAAATCAAATTTAAGTTGTGGTTTTCGTTGTGTTTGGTACGGTTAGGATAGCTGCTTCATAGACTGCTAATTTTCTTCTTCTTTTACGGTTCAAAAGCAAGAAACCATTTTGCTTACGACTCTTGTGAGCTTGGTGGTGGAAAGCATGCACACAGTATCCGGCGTTAGAGTGGCCAATCACAGAATGGGGAAAAACGCATTATTCACTGGTTACGTTTGGCACACGACTAATAATTAACCTGTTTTTTCTTTCTTTTAATTAGCTTGGGCTGGACTTGCGCTTGTTTATGTCATTCAGACTTCGTCAAGTACTCAATACGCTGTCAGAAAAACCTCGGATGTCGAGAATTTCATGACCTCAGTTGAACGAGTGATGACGTACACCAAACTTGACTCAGAGCCTGGATACAAAGTACAGCGACTTCCCCCGGAACACTGGCCACGTGAAGGAAATATCACATTTCAAGATGTGTCATTGACGTACTATCCGGGCGGACCTCAAGTACTGAAGAAAATCAATCTTAACATCAAAGGAGGAACAAAGATTGGTGTTGCAGGCCGCACAGGTGCAGGGAAGTCATCTTTTGTGGCAGCGCTCATGCGCATGTCTGACGCTGATGGAGACATACTGGTCGATGATATTCCAATCAAACAGATCAATCTCCAAGAGTCTCGACGATGTATATCCGTTCTTGGTCAAAGCCCTGTCCTGTTTAGTGGATCGTTGAGAAAAAATCTCGATCTCTTGGACCAGTTGCAAGATGCAGATTTGTGGCGAGCTTTAGAGGACGTGCAACTGAAAGAGTTAGTAGAAAGTTTAGATGGACAGCTAGATCACGAGCTGTTGGAACATGGAGCAAATGTCAGTGTAGGAGAGCGGCAGTTAATTTGTTTGGCTCGTGTGCTGTTACAACAAAACAAGATCGTCATCTTGGATGAGCCCACTGCACATGTGGATCCAGAAACAGAACAACTAATCTGGAACGTTGTGCGCGACAAACTAAAGAACTCCACAGTTATCACTATAGCTCATCGTTTAAGCACCATCAAAGACTGTGACATGATTTTGGTTTTGAGAGATGGGGAGGTTGACAAGTTTGATACTTCGATGAATAAGAAAGGGGTTGCTTTGAGTGATTAGACCAGAGCCTTCTTCGTTGACAAAACAGTCTATTTACAATCATCTTTCAATTTGAATGCATTTTTTGGCCACTGTTTTCTATTAACTCATCAAACATTATAGCGGTGGCATGTATTATTAAAATTAGAAGTACGGAACTGAGTTAGAAATAGGTTAATAATCTCATCGAGGACAAGTGGGTCATGTCACAACCGGTCGCTTTTCTTTATTTCATGTAATCACTTGTATTTTACACTTTTAGAATTGCGATTTCAATTCATTGGAGGGATATTCTAGCTTAAATACAGTCTGAACGTTTTTTATCGTCTACCGCGCGAAAATATAATTATGAAGTGACTATAAGTTGTCTGAACAACTCTTAGCACATAGCCATTATTTAGGTCGTTAAACGCTTCCCTGGAAGGACAAAATAAAGTAAGCTTTGTTGTGTCTAAGCGAATGTATCGTGATTTTTTGTTGGGACCAGATGGTGGTCTGTTCTGTTGGAAAGCACACAGGAAGCGGTAGAGCACGAAAGAATTCGTGTAGGGGAAAACACGAGAGTAGACACGAATCGAGTGTTTTTCCCTACTTCTTAAGTGCTCTACCGCTTCCTAAGTGCTTTGCAACAGAACAGAGCGCAGTCGAGGCTTCTTTATTTGTTTTATAATAAAGAATCAAATAATTTCCCCACGCATTTGCTGAATTTTCAAACCAAACTTCATTTCCAAAGGAGTAAAAGTGGTGTCAGCCGTGTACTGTTCTCTGATAAAGCACCCTAAAATCAGCCAATCACAATCTTTGTTAAAATGTTCAAATAATTTGATTGGCTAACGAGACGACTGCTGTCAATACAAACTGGACTTCAACTACGCTTTCACTTTCGAGTTGCTTTCGAGAGATGAACGATGCCCTCAACTTAAGTTCGCCTTTTTAATAGTTTAACCCGTTAAATCAGGACGTAAACGCAGGTAAAGATTGCTAGTCCGAATCCGGCCGCATTGTGGCTCATGAAAACACGAACTTTTTCCAAGGAAAATTAAGAAGGAAGGAGACCAAAGCTTGCAGATGAAAATGGGAAATGCTGAGTTGTATTTGAAAGAAGCCACAGTTTCGCCTGCTTGCACTGAGCAAGATTACCCGAGCTCGCGTCAAAGTTGGAAAGACTAGACTGCTCCCACTTGTTCAACTCCGAGCACAGGAGCAAGCTTTCAACTGATTACTCGTCGGGCGAGCGATGATGCGATATATTGTTGAGGTTTATTTCGCTGAGATGATCGGAGCCGTCGCAACTAATCAAGCGTGCTTTACTGCACTGCACGCAAGTGTTGTTTGAGGTTTGAGCATTTTTACAAAAATAAAACTTCTGATCATAAACAGAGACAGCTCCAATTGGTATTTTCTGGAGTCATTTCACTTGGTAAGCATAATTTCTGCCTTTGTAATATTTTAAAAGGTCTTTCATCGAAGAATTCGCTAGGCTGAGAGTTTGTTTATCTCCCT